>JAPCYS010000012.1:716460-761658 GCA_028641055.1 Alopecurus myosuroides
CCTCGGTACTTGATCATGTAGTGAGTATATTTACATCATATGAAACAAATGTGTTCGTAAAAGTCTTTTATCGCACTCAGTTGTCACTTAATTGCTTGAAGACAAGCAGTAAGCTAAGCTTGGGGGGAGTTGATACGTACAAAATGTATCTCCTTTTCCAAACATTTTTCTTATTGTTTTTTCTAAACTTGTGAGTTTTGGATAGTACTAACATGGACTAACGCTGTTTTCAGCAGAATTACCTTGGTGTCTCATTTTTGTGCAGAAAAATCAACTTTCGGGAATATGCCCGGAAAAGATCCCATTAGTCCTAAAACACCAGAAGACCCCGGGAGCCAGAAAGGGGCCAGCAGGGGGCCACACCACCCCCTGGCACCCTCCCCCTTAGCCGCACCTCCAGGTGGTGTAGGCCACTCCCTCACCCCCTCGGACTCCTCTTTCGACTATATATGCCACGTGACCTAAAAACCGAGGGGGGTTTGTCATATTCCACAGAAACACAACAGAGCGCCGCCTCCACCTCAAAACTCGATTCGGGGATCAGAAGTTCCTGTTCTGGCGCCCTGTCGGGACAGGAATTCAAAGGAGATCATCGCCACCGACACCGCCACCTCTTCTCCATTAACCATCCACGATTCCCTTGTCCATGTGTGAGTAAACACCGTTGTAGGCTGAGTGGGATGGATGGGATTGGATGAGATCGATCATGTAATAATGCCAGATTGTTAGGGCATAGTGCGTAGTATCCATTGTTAGTGTTTTCTACCGTTGTTGCAACTTGTTATGGATAATGTAATAATGCCAGATTGTTAGGGCATAGTGCGTAGTATCCATTGTTAGTGTTTTCTACCGTTGTTGCAACTTGTTATGCTTATGCTTGTCATTAGGGCCCGAGTGCCATGATCTCAGATCTGAACATGTTATTGTTTCATGAGTATAATTATGTTTCTTGATCATATCTGCAAGTTTTTTTACAGATGTCATTGTCCGAAACCCGAGGCCCCGAAGTGACAGAAATTGGGACGACCGGAGGGGATGGTTGTGATGTGAGGACACGTGTGTTCACAGAGTGTTAATGCTTTGCTCTGGTGCTTTATTAAAAGGAGCACTTTAATTACCAGTAGTTTCCCTAGAGGCCCCGCTGCCACGGGCTGGTAGGACAAAAGATGTTGGGCCAGTTTTTCATTGCGAGCACGTATGACTATATTGGAACACATGCCGATGGTTTGCCTAAATGTTTGATGCTTTATATTATTATCTGCAATGCCCGTGTTAGATTATTACATGACCTATGTTATCCATGCAACGCCCGTCCATCCATTCCCTCTATGCCTATGGTACTTCTCATCCTGCTGTTTTCCGCGATTGCTACTACTGCTGTTATTTTATTTACACTGCTGCTATAAATCTGTTACCAGTGATAAATTTTTGCGAGAAAGTCTACTTTCAGGTGCAGCTGAATTGACAACTCAGTTGTTAAGGATAATAAATATTCTCGGGCTCCCCTTGTGTCGAATCAATAATTTGGGTTTTACTTCCCTCGAAGACTATTGCAATCCCCTATACTTGTGGGTCATCAGAGACATACGAGGAGGCGATGTCGTGGTTCGCTTGGGAACATCCCGGGTACGTGCAGTACGAGCGCGAGTTCTTCTGGAAGCACGACATGGAGAAGAAGAAGAAAGTTGATGAGGCTGGACCATCCACGGTGAGGGTCAACGAGCAGGCCAAGACCGGACCATCCATAATGATCGATTTTGTCTCTGATTCATCGCCGTTCCATTGGTCATCGGAGTCAGAATCTGATTCCTCGTTTTAGTGGCAGTATGATAGGTCAGTTCTATCGGATGTTCGAATAAATATGTAGAGTGTTGGTTTGGATCGAGTTTAGGTTATGAAATTGAGTTGTTTGTTTATGAAATCAAGTTCGAGTGATGGATTTTAATTCGAATGCTTGAAAAAAATGATGTTTCGATGTTTTCGAATGTGTCTAAAATAGCACATCTGTTGGAGGAGGCGTGCCCTATTGTAGGGCATCTGGTAAACCAGAAACAAATTTGGTGCCCTAAAATACTAAAACGTGTGCCCTATAACTCAAAAGAAGTAGATATAGGATAGGGTATCTGTTAGGGATGCTTTTATGTTATCGGACAACAAAACGGTCGTAGAGTTATCAGCTGCTCTAAAATAGGGCACATCGGCCGCAACGGTTTCCCTAAATTAGGGCACGTAATCTCAAAAGTACTAGTTTCAAAGTGAGTTTGATCCAAATTCAAACAGTACAATAACAATTTCAACATAAACTGCGACAATTCAACCCAAACTCGAACAGTTAGAACTAAATTTAGACAAACCGACCTAAACCAACACACAAAACACACACACTGAATCCGTCCGCTGCGCTCTCTGGCTCTCTTCCCCATGGCTGAGGAGCCGAGTGTCGGTACCTCATATCGACATATCCTTTTCGTGACATACTAGGGTTTGGAGCTGAGGATACGGATGCACGCTGGTCATATCGACGGCTAACAAGGATACAAGATTCACCCAGATTCGGGGCCCTCGTAGAGGTAAAACCCTTACTCATGTTTTTCGGATTATATTGATGGTGATAACAATGGGTGCGACAATGGTTGCGGCACAATGTTGGTAAACAATCTCATGCTAGATCATTGAATCATTATTCACTTGTATCTTTATAGATAGATCTTGTTCATTCTGTAGTATGCATGGCAAAAAAAATTAAAATTCCCGTACAAGCAACCCAGTAGTTATGCCCTCATGATTTGTCAATTTCCTAACTGTAAGTTGTTCAAGCAACATGTTTGCTTGTTTCTTTTTTGGGGGATATGCCAGTAGTAAAACTATGCCCATAGACCATTCTTCTACATGTTTACAACCTTGTTCACTTGCTTTCTGTAATCACTTGCTCCTTGTATCGTTTTACTTTACTACTCTCACTCCATAGCATTGTTTATAGCAAGACGGGAAGATTGACAACCTTAGTGAAAAGTTGAGGAGAAAGGGAATTTTGTGTTTGTGTGTAGGTCCATGTCCAAGCCTTCAAGGAATTTCTAGTGCCTATCTCGAGACTTTAAAGTCCCACTGATTAGATAAACCTTGATCTCATCATCGAGGGAAATTCACTACTATATTACATCACTAGGAAACATGCCCGTGCGTTGCAACGGGAAAAGAAAAAAAATTATCACACTCTCTATAACCTAATAAAAAGATAACTGCTGCGCACGAGGATCCAAGTCCTCTATTCACTTTTTGGTGTTATACAATTGCACTGAATCACAAAGTATTTCTACCTAAATTAATAATTATAAACCAGTTAACCACGACATTCTACACAATATGTATAATTTAAAAGGCCCTTTGAAACAAAGAATGAGGCAAATTTGACCTACTTTACCCTGAATTCGCCATGAGTGCATGCAACCACCTTGAAAAAACAAATAACTATGAAATTAGGCGAGCTATGCAACGACATAAAAAAATTATGCTTATAAAATCAGTGTTTGGTGCATGAAGCATGAATATGATCTATGGTTGCAGAAGTTCAGGGAGTAGGTATTAGATTATGATAGAAAGTTTGGGCAACCAGCTCTACTTGTGTAAAATAATTTTGGTTCTATTTTCTTTCATTTCTTATCCTCACGGCGAGGCCGTCGGTATAATAATAATGGATACTAATTCTAGGTGCACACAAAGGTTCATATTTTACACTATAATGAGCAGCTAGTACATCTATTTTATTTTGTCACACTCTGACGTATGAACTGAAACTGGGATTCCACAAAGTACTACTAAGTTATCGGAAAGATCACCGTTATGTTCTCCACTTCTTATGGTAATCAACAACATACAATACTATATGTTGATAAATTTTAAATTTGAATTGAACTTCTATTTTTAGCAAATGCCAAGCAAACATAGATCAAGCAACTTTCTTGCCAGAAAAAACAAACGTCATGTATAGACGATCCAAGCAAACTAACATCAGAGCAGCTAGTGTACATATTTTTGTTCTAAACAAAGGTGCATATTTTATACCAATAGGAGCAGCTAGTAGACCTATTTTTTATTTCTGTCACTCTAATGTTTGAACTGAAATTCAGACTACACAAAGCTACGAGGAAATTTATAAAGGATTAAGTGCAAACAAACATCAATGATGCTAAACCAACTTTCTGGACAATATATTAAAGAAAATAGGCTAGTTATGTTCCTCATGTTCATTCTACTACGTGCTCTGAACTATACATTTTCTTCCTATCTATACAATAGACAATATATCGCTACAAATTTTGGACAAAATCTTTGCTTAAGTGGCCTACTCTATACATTGGGCATGCTAGCCATTATGTGGTTATGCCCCATGAACAGCAGGTAACTATGTTCACTGGCCAGATAAAAAGTTACACATCAATGCTTGACCAGATGAAAAGTTACCCATCGAGGAAAGGAACCAACACCACAACACTGGTTGATCGGTTTCAGAGATCGAAAATAGCTAGCTGTTAGTATGAACAAAAAAAAACTCAGGTGTGAAACGTGGTAGGTACCAATGTTTGGAATGCCGGAAGTCATGGCCACCGCTGTCGCTGGTTCCGATAGGGATGATCTCCGAGACCGTCTTCAACTTTCGGGACCATGGCCTACAGCTGCCATGTGGCTCCAGCGGCGACCAGATCAAGGCTGGCACTGTCATCCCCGGAGGCGAGGTAACAACATGTACTCGCGGCTGGAGGCGGTCCGTCCACGAAGCAGGTTTCTTTCGGTGCACTCATGCATGGCAAGCGGGCAAGCGGCCGAGTAATGGCGAACGGAATCTAGTAAGACCTGCACCTGTCGATGGTTATCTTGAGCCGGTGGGACACCTCGGTGACCTGCATCCCTCCAGTCTGCAGATCCACCTTGTCCATGGGCGTCCTTTGTTGTCTCTGCTAGAGGCAGCTTCACTTTTCAAGGCGCGGAAGTGAGCGGCGTACGAATCGTCAGTCGCGACCAGCTCAGAGGCGGGCGGTCACGGGGGAAGCTGACCAGGAAGCGCCCAGTCTCCGGAGAGCACCCGAACTGACCATGTTGTCACCGCTGCATATGATGTTCCATCGCTATGTCAATCAGCTAACCCGGAAAGCCGACCAGGAAGCGCCAAGTCTCCGGCGAGCTGCTATCGCCGCTCCTTATGGCGTTCCATCCAAAAGCTGCAACGCTTGGCCGTTTCTTCCTGTGAGGATCGTGAGGACCGTAAGCCTGCCGGCGTCCTGGAATATATATGCAGGACTACACGCCCTAGGCAGCGCATCCAGGACGCCGCCATCGGGACCGCGAGCCAGGCAGCGTCCCTACGGGCTGCGGCGGAGGTTCCTGCGCATCTCCTCATCGGCTAGGCTCTCCTTTGCATCCTTGCACGCGTCGGAGCCGTGGATGAAGCGGAAGAGCAGCTCGGTGAGTTCCTTAGCAGCGGAGGCCTAGTTTCGGCTGGTAATCGAGGTGCGGGACGGTTTGTTCCATGGTATTGGATCTGATTTACGGATTGTTCCCTATTTATGGATCCGTTTTATCTCATCGCGAGGTCTGTTATTTCAAACTGAAACCAACACGAGTTAGTTTTTCCATCAGTTTTTTTTCTGCTGCGTGGATCTGTTTTTACCTCAACACGTGGTCGTCTCAAACCGTAAACAACACCTATTCTTCCGGTAGTATGTAGGTTGACACAGTCCAAACGTTTTTTTAATTACCGGTGGCAGGATGGGTAATTTGTGTCTAACTTTAGGGGCAGTTTTAATGACCTACCAAACCAAACCAAACCAAACCAAGGAAGTCTTAACGCCTTTATTATTAGGTATAGATACCTTCCTCTTGGGGTATCCCAACGGGTGTGTTGTATTATCGACCATCGCATCAAGGAACGCTCTACGAAAAATTCTAGCGCATAACCAAGATCCAATGCGAGAGGGGGAGCTAATAGATCAAACCCTCATAAACTAAACTAGTGGAAGTTTGTCGATGACGTGGTCGACATGGATGTAGACATAGTCGATCCCTACAATTAGACTTGTCTAATCGCGAGGAGATGTATTATCCCATGATCAAGTACTACAAGCGCAACACATCCATGGTATCCACACGTACGATATCAGTAGCACCGTGTCGTGGAATGATCAAGCATGATGGAAAAGCGGGGACATTGTTGGTGAAGATCTGGGCACTCTATGATCACCAACGAGAACTAGTTCAAGCTGAATAGAGATTCGGCAGCGCTCCCGCAATGAAGATGAAGTAGATGGAGAACCCGGGCAGCGGGGCGCCATAGAGAGGAGGAGAAGGTGGTGCGGATTGGGCGCGGGGATGGTGCACCTTGTGTCCATGGGTGTTATTGTCGCACCCTGGTTTCTAGGGGATACTCATCGGGCCGAACTGGATAGCAGGTGCTTGGATTATGGGGCATAACTGCTCCCACGTCCCAGCTTCCTGGTAGGCCTGCGCTTATGCGCGACAACACAAGCCCTGCTATTCCATCGTCGATGTAAACTATCCACTAGAGACCAAAGGCACTACTGTCGACGTACTTCATATCAAACACACATGGTACGTCAACAGCGTTAAACGGAATGATACCACAGAATGTCTCTAAGACACAAAAGAGCGAAATAAGGTTGCAAATAGCCTTCACTAAGGCAGAGAATAGCAAATACAATCATTCAGAGGACACATGTCCCAACACAGCATCATTACATCAGCGGAAGCAAACAAGGTGTCTGAGTACAGACAAATCCAAAAGGCTTAAGAAGCCGGGGAAAATAAAGAAGACGAAGCCCATCCACGTAGTCTCGGATCCTGCCCGGGTCCGCTATCTACTCGTCAACAGCGTCGTCGTACTCCACGTAGTAGCCTCCAAGGTGATCCTCGTAATCGTCGTCTGCGTAAACCACAGCCCCAAAGGGGTCAGTACAACAACGTACTGGCAAGCAAGACTCACACTTCACCAAAGTGTACCCGGCAACACCAGGTACAAATGCTTTAGGTTCAACGGAAGAATAGCTGATATAAAAGCTGCAGCGGGCTGCTCTAACCAACTACAGAAACAACTACAACTTCCGGCTAACAGAAAGAGGATAAGATCGAGTATTGTAACCAACTGAAAGTAAATCCAAACAAACCCATCCAATGTCACCCCCTACTAAGGAAGCAACCCAAGGATAACTCACACGGTTGGATTAATGATGATTCAGGTTATTGTGTCGATAAACCTATTACTAGTCATGTTATTATAGTTAGGTGTAAGTTGTCTGAGTACTTGTTAGCTAGTACTTTCACCAAGTCGTCACATAACCGCGGACAACACGGCTTCTCGAGAAGATTTATCCCTGCAGGGTGTGCTCCAGTACCCGTACACACTCAAGCCACCAACTAAAACTCAGGTGGACTCGACACGACTCGAACCATCACTACAGCCTGTCCTAGGAGCCACGGAGCTATAAGGTCCCAGCCACGCAGCCGAATACTTAGCGCAGGTGTGCAAAACTCCCGCAGGACACAACACCCCGGCACTAGGCCTCGCCCTATATGTGTGCGTCATCATCATCAGTAACCATGGGAGCGACCCATTCATGCGTATGAACCAAATGGAACACCCGAACTAAGTGTGGCTCTTCGGACAAACTGCGGATCAGATCAAAGCCGAGGGGGGTTCCATACCACCACCCGGATGCGGTGAGCACGCTCATCATGGATCAGTAGACAAGACCCTTTTCCTAATTAGGGTCGACACTAGCAGGCCTCAAAACCACGACGGGCCTCCTGCCGGTGCCTTAACATCAAATTATTATTACCCAAGCCTTAGCAGGTTGTTGTTTACACATCGAGCCCATAGAACATAATAGAAATACGATAACAGAAAGTAACGGGTAACAGACTCGAGCAGAAACAACCCTAAGCATGCTAGTAAGACACGGGCTCAAACAACGGAGTTATAGGACTGGAGGTGAGGCAATATCATGGTTTCAGGGTATCATGTGATAGGACCGTAACAGAAGTAACGATACATATGGCTAGCAGAAATAGACAACGGAAAAGTATCGATAACCAATGTTGAAAGGAACACAGTGGTTCATGTGAGTGATAACTTGCCTGCAAACTCAGTAGCCTGGTACTGAGCTAAAATCCTCAGAAGGGGTGTCGTAAGATCGTCGGTCTCAACGTCGTCGTCTAATCGATAAGAAGCAAACAAACAATCGAAAAAGACGAACAATCAATACATGATATAATGCACAATCATGGGATGATGCATGACAAATTAATTGATGCATCAAAGGTGAATTGCTTGACAAGTAACAAATTTAAATGGACCCATATGCAGTTGAATTGCATATGGCAAAAGTCCATGATGCATTATTGAGGATTAATGAATTACACTTAAACATTTTGTTAAAGTGGATTAAATGCATGAGAGATGCTAGAAATAACAAGGGAAAGTAATTAGCTTCACTTGGATATTTTATTTGCTCAATTTGGAGTTATAAATAATTAATTATGGTCTTTGGCAATTAAAACAAAATAAAATCAGTACTGAAATTAGCGAGATTTTTAGTTTCTCAAAATGTTGTTATTATAGCACATTTGGATAGAGCATGAAATTCTGATTGGAAAACATGTATTACTTTTTGAATTCGGGATTAAAATGAATTAGTTATGGAATTTAGCAAATGTGAACGGAATAGTTTGAATTTGAAATTTGAAATTATTTGCAATGGTCAAAACAGAAAACAAATGGCTTAATTAGATAGAGTATTAAATTTGGTATTGAAAACATATTAAAAATGTTAAATTTGGAGTTGTAATTAATTAGTTAGGCATTTTTAAAGTTTGGTGGTTAATCTGCCATTTTCTTCCACAGCTAGGGACTTAAAACAAAACTGCAGGGATCTAGAATAAATGTCCAAGGACCTGTGTGCGAAAAAGGGTGATGTGATGGGTCTGAAAAATAAAACGGAAAAAGACGTGGCGATTGCGCGGGGGGTGGGGGTCGAACCCGCGACCCCTTGGGTGCGCGCACAGGGCGCTGGCCACTGGGCTGTGTTCCGACTTGTGTTAGGTAAGGGGGCAGGTGTGTGCTTATTGTGTGTTTTCCGTCAGTTAAGATTTTTAACTGAACTTGTTCAGTTCGTGCAGGTACAGTCGATGGCGGACAGAGAGCAGACAGCGACGGCTGCCGGGATCGTGCGCCGCGGCCCGCTGCCGTGTGCGTGCGGTGGCCTCCGCGTGCGGGCGCTGCGGGCTGCCGTGCGGGTGGCCGGTGTGCTGCGGGCCGGAGAGGGCAAGGAGCAGGAAGGGAGCGGAGGCGGTGGTTACCTCGCTGCAGAGAGATGGACGACGCACGGACGATGGCGACGGTGGCGGCAAACAGAGGATGGCGGCGGCGCTTCCGTGACTCCCGGCGAGAACCGCGGGCACGGAGAGGAAGAGGAAGCCGCGCCGGTTCCGTTCCCGGCCCAAGCTCGGCCGGGCGGGTACCGTGGCGCCGTCGACGAGTCGGGGTGAAGCGGCAGTGAGGAGCTCTCGGTGGAGAGCGAGTACAGCGAGAGGGAGCAGCGTGAGAGAGAGGAAGAGAAGGCGGCGCGCGAGGGAAGAGAGGGGTGGAGGAATTAGGGCAGGAGGGGGGCTTGAGGGCAAGAAATAGGAGGAGGGGTGCGCAGCGATCACCGTTGCCTGCGTCTGTTGTCGACGTGGGCAGCGTGATCTGCCTGCCGTACCAAGGTAGGAGAAGGTGGGGGTTACCAGGCTTTGGGCAGTTGGCTGGCCCAAATGGGCTGCAGGCCCTATTCCCCCTCTCCCTCACTTTAATTCTTTTTCTGTTATTTTTTTTTTGCTGCAAAGGAATTAGAGAGAAAAAAGGAGAGGTTGGTGCTAGGGAAAACTTAGGGAAAAATTTTAGAGTTTTGTTTTTGGTCACAACATAAAACAAACTTTGTTTTCCAAGAAAAAAAATATATTTTATTTAGTTGATGTTTGGCAACTAAAATAATTGAGCAATGTTGGTATAAAAAAGAACAATTGCCACTTAAGCCAAATTAAGTTTTTTGATTCCAATTTTAGTGGAACAATTTGTTTGTTTGTAGTTTTTATTTGACACAAAGTAACATAACAAGTATGACAAATAATTTTAATGTTTTGTTTGGAATTCAAAATAGAAAATAGATGGAAACAAATGAGATCAAATGCAACACAATGCAAACAAAAATCAAATGAATATGATGACATGATGCAAAACAAAAATAAAACAAGAAACAACCATCTAGGGGGGAGATTTTCATACTTGGGATGTTACAAAACGCCCCCCCTTGAAGGAATCGCGCCCCGAGATTCCTACTGAGAAGTGAAAAGGTCCGGATACTTCTTGCGAAGATCCTCTTCGGTCTCCCACGTTGCCTCTTTATCGGAATGATGCGACCATTGCACTTTCAAGAACTTGGTGCTCTTGTTGCGAGTCTTACGCTCGGTCTCATCGAGAATACGAACAGGGTGCTCCTCATAAGATAGATCATCTTGCAGTTCAATGGAATCATGATCAACTGCACGATCTGGATCTTTGAAACACTTCTTGAGCTGTGACACGTGAAACACATCGTGCACCTTGGATAGTTTTTCTGGAAGTTCAAGACGATAGGCATTTTCCGCACGCCTTGAGAGAATGTTGAACGTTCCAATGTATCTCGGTGCTAGCTTTCCTTTCACACCAAAACGATGAGTGCCTCTGAGGGGAGTTACACGGAGATATGCCTTGTCACCAGGTGCATAAATCATATCCCTGTGCTTGCTGTCATAGTAGCTTTTCTGACGAGACTGAGCAATCTTGAGATTTTCACGAATGATGCGAACTTTCTCCTCGGCTTCCTTAACAATGTCAGGGCCTAAGAGTGAACGTTCACCAGCTCCAGACCAATTGATTGGACTCCTGCATCTGCGGCCATAGAGAGCTTCAAACGGTGCCATGCCTAGGCTTGCCTGGAAGCTGTTGTTGTAGGAGAATTCAGCATATGGAAGGCATTCCTCCCATTTCATGCCAAAGGAGAGACCACATGCTCTGAGCATATCCTCGAGAATCTGATTGACTCTTTCGACTTGCCCTTGAGACTGAGGATGATAAGCTGTGCTGAACAGAAGTTTGGTGCCCAATGCTTCTTGAAAACTCTTCCAGAAATGAGAAGTGAATATGCTTCCACGGTCTGAGCTTATTTCCAATGGAACACCATGAAGAGGAACAATCTTTGTTGTGTAGAGTTCTGCTAACTGGCTAGCTGAGATTGTTTCTTTGACAGGAAAGAAGTGAGCTACTTTAGTGAGACGATCAATAACAACGAAGATTGCATCGTTGCCCTTCTTGGACTTTGGAAAACCAGTGACGAAGTCCATTTCAATCATGTCCCACTTCCACTCAGGAATTTTCAGAGGTTGGAGAAGACCGGCTGTTTTCTGATGAACTGCCTTGACACGTTGACAAACGTCGCATTCAGAAACGTATTGAGCAATTTCACGTTTCATGCCAGACCACCAATACAGTGTTTTGAGATCCTGGTACATCTTTGTACTTCCAGGGTGGATGGAGAGAGGAGTTTCATGAGCCTCCTTGAGAATAACATCTTTGATACTTTGAATTTGAGGAACTGCTATGCGTCCTTCGAAGAACACAGTTCCCTTGTCATCAATTGAGAAGCACTCATACTTCACATTGCCTGCTTTGATGTTATTTGCGATCTTCTTGATCTCAGCATCACGAAGTTGTTCAAAACGAATCTTGTCCTCGAGAGTTGGACTGGCTGTCAAGTTCGCAAGATAGCCTTGAGGAACAAGACCAAGGTTCAGCTTCTGGAATTCTTCATGAAGAGGAGGCTGGCTTTCCATGATCATGAGATTATTGCAATAGGACTTGCGACTGAGAGCATCGGCCATAACATTAGCCTTGCCTGGAGTGTAAGAAATGGTGAGATCGAAGTCTTTGATCTTTTCAATCCATCTCCTTTGCCTTAGGTTTAGATCTGGTTGAGTGAAGATGTATTTCAGACTCTTATGATCGGAAAAGATTTCAGTGCGATTACCCAACAAATATTGCCTCCATTTCTTGAGGGCAAACACAACTGCTGCAAGTTCAAGGTCATGTGTGGGATAATTGAGCTCATGGGCGTTCAACTGACGTGAAGCATAAGCCACAACTTGACGTTCTTGCATAAGAACTGCACCTAGACCTTGGAGAGATGCATCACAGAATATCTGGAAGGGTTTTGTAGTATCTGGGCCAACCAGAACTGGTGTAGAAGTGAGTTTAGTCTTGAGGAGGTTGAAACTTTCATCACATTGTGGAGACCAAACGAACTTCTTGTCCTTCTTTGTGAGATTAGTGAGAGGTTTGGCAATCTTGGAGAAGTTTTGGACGAAACGACGGCAATAGCTAGCCAAACCAAGAAAACTTCTGACTTGCTTCACCGTCTTAGGAGGTTTCCAATCAACAATTGCCTTAACCTTTTCTGGATCAATGGCTATGCCCTTTGCAGAGATGACATGACCAAGGTAAGCAACTTCTGGAATCCAGAACTCACATTTGGAGAACTTGGCATAAAGACGATGTTCGCGAAGTTTCATGAGAGTGAGACGAAGATATTCTCCATGCTCTTCCTCGGATTTTGAGTAGACAAGAATGTCATAAAGATATACCACAACGAACTTGTCGAGGTATTCATGGAAGACAGAATTCATTAGTCGAGAGAATGTCGCCGGTGCATTGGTGAGACCAAAGGACATGACGGTGTATTCATATAGACCGTAGCGAGTGGTGAAAGCTGTCTTTGGAATATCTTCCTTTCTGATCTTGATTTGATGGTAACCCATCCTCAAGTCCAGCTTGGAGAATATTGAGGCTCCAGCAAGTTGATCAAAAAGATCATCGATACGAGGAATTGGATACTTGTTTTTGATGGTTTTCTCGTTAAGAGGACGATAGTCAACCACGAGTCTCTTTGTTTGATCCTTCTTCGCAACGAACAGAGTTGGGCATCCCCAAGCCGAGAAACTAGGTTGAATGTAACCTTTTTCCATGTACATATCAATTTTCTCCTTCAACAACTTCAGTTCAGGAGGAGCTATCTTGTATGGATGCTTAGAGATTGGAGCAGTGCCTGGTTCAAGTTCGATGACGAACTCAACAGCTCTGTCAGGAGGCATTCCTGGCAACTCTTCTGGAAAGACGTCAGGGAATTCACAAACCACCAGAATAGTTTCAATAGATGGTAGAGGATTTGCATTGAGAGTGTAGAGTTGAGCAACTGGATTTTCAGCATGGAAGTAGACTATCTGGCCAGAAGGGTGTGTGATTTTGACAGACTTAGCAGGACAATCAATGACTGCTTTGTTGGCTACCAGCCAATCCATCCCAAGAATGACATCAATATCTGAAGAGTGGAGAGCTATCAGGGATGCCTGGAATGGAAGGTTTCCAACTGTGATCTCGATGTTCTGGCTAACTTTATTGCTTTGCCAGCTAGATCCCGGTGATTTCACTAGGAGAGGGATAGACAAGTGTTCGAAGTTGATTCCACTGTTGTTTGCAAAGCATTGAGAGATGAAAGAGTGTGAAGCACCAGAATCGAACAAGACTTTAGCACGAAACGAGTTCACAAGAAGTGTGCCCATTACAACCTCTGGAGATTCTTCTGCTCCCTGGGCCTTGACATGGTTCACCCTCACAGTTCTCAAGACAGACTTGTTCTTGTTGCGGGGCTTAGGCGAAGGAGTGTTTACCATCACATGATTGACCTTAGAGATAGGTAGTGATGGTAGCTTGTTCTGCGGGCACTTGTAGGAGTAGTGTCCTGATAGACCGCACTTGAAGCATGTACTAGCAGAACGAGGATCTGTTGGACTTGGCTGAGATGGAGCACCTCCTAAAGATACCACTTGGGTGGGAGGGAGGGCAAGAAATCCTGCCGGGCTTGGCAAGCAGATGGGCGGTGTTGGAGTGGTATATGGAACCCAAACTCTTCGTTTTTGTGGAGGCATGATAGCTTTTGAGAGATTAGCCTGTTCACGAGAGTGCTTACGAGATTCCTCAACCAATTTGCGCCCATGCTCTTCATTTAGAGCGATGTTGATGAGGTCCTCAAAATTCTTGGCCTTGACGTTGGTGAGAGCATACTTGAGTTCCGGGTTTAGACCCCTGCGGAACTTTGCCATCTTTCTCGCTTCCGTGGAGATTTCATCTCCGGCGTAGCGAGCCAGACGATTGAACTCTCTTTGATATTCGAGAATGTCCAGACTGCCTTGTGTGAAGGAATAGAATTCCTCACGCATACTCTCCATGAGCCCATCGGGAATGTGATGGCGCACGAAGGCTTGCTTGAAATCCTCCCATGTGATTGCCACACTAGGACCTCTCATTTCTTGGAAATTTTCCCACCAAGACATGGATTGTCCACGGAGAAGGTAGGTCACGTAAGGAACACGGTCCTCGTCAGCCACATGAGCTACCATAAGAGTACGGTTCATTTCACGGAGCCAGTCATCAGCATCCAATGGCTCGGAGGAGTTATCAAACGTGCGCGGATTGAGCTCAAGGAACTCCCGAATAGACACGCGGGCGTTGCCATTACTCCCAAGGTCTTGGTTCTGCTGCATCTGCTTTATAACTTGTGTCATCTGAGACAGCACTCTCCCCATCTCAGGTGGCAGTGTGGGTTCTTCGTCACCACTTTCCATCCTGAAGAGGATACCAAGATTAACACACTAACCGGATAACAAAATCCAATATAAGTGCTTAACAGGATTACTTCAGACGGTTAGTCGACAGCATAGAACAAGGATGGAGGTTAACAACGGATTAACAGATAAGTTGTTACAACGGAATAGAAGATTTGTGAAGGACGATATCGAAGCAACAACTGGGAAACAGAGACCACAAACACCTGAGGTACTACGGAAGAACCCAGAACACGTGAAATCCTAACTTGAAAGTTTAGGTGAGAAGAGAAAACAACGTTGCACTTCCTTACCAGAAAAGGGAGGGTGGGTGGGGAAAGAAATAAAATGGCAGAATTCCTACTCTCACGTTTCATTTTTCCTATATAGCTACAAAATAGTTTCTAGACTCAACTGCGACCAGTAAAAGGGATCCTACAGGCAGACAGGCTCTGGTACCATTTGTCGCACCCTGGTTTCTAGGGGATACTCATCGGGCTGAACTGGATAGCAGGTGCTTGGATTATGGGGCATAACTGCTCCCACGTCCCAGCTTCCTGGTAGGCCTGCGCTTATGCGCGACAACACAAGCCCTGCTATTCCATCGTCGATGTAAACTATCCACTAGAGACCAAAGGCACTACTGTCGACGTACTTCATATCAAACACACATGGTACGTCAACAGCGTTAAACGGAATGATACCACAGAATGTCTCTAAGACACAAAAGAGCGAAATAAGGTTGCAAATAGCCTTCACTAAGGCAGAGAATAGCAAATACAATCATTCAGAGGACACATGTCCCAACACAGCATCATTACATCAGCGGAAGCAAACAAGGTGTCTGAGTACAAACAAATCCAAAAGGCTTAAGAAGCCGGGGAAAATAAAGAAGACGAAGCCCATCCACGTAGTCTCGGATCCTGCCCGGGTCCGCTATCTACTCGTCAACAGCGTCGTCGTACTCCACGTAGTAGCCTCCAAGGTGATCCTCGTAATCGTCGTCTGCGTAAACCACAGCCCCAAAGGGGTCAGTACAACAACGTACTGGCAAGCAAGACTCACACTTCACCAAAGTGTACCCGGCAACACCAGGTACAAATGCTTTAGGTTCAACGGAAGAATAGGTGATATAAAAGCTGCAGCGGGCTGCTCTAACCAACTACAGAAACAACTACAACTTCCGGCTAACAGAAAGAGGATAAGATCGAGTATTGTAACCAACTGAAAGTAAATCCAAACAAACCCATCCAATGTCACCCCCTACTAAGGAAGCAACCCAAGGATAACTCACACGGTTGGATTAATGATGATTCAGGTTATTGTGTCGATAAACCTATTACTAGTCATGTTATTATAGTTAGGTGTAAGTTGTCTGAGTACTTGTTAGCCAGTACTTTCACCAAGTCGTCACATAACCGCGGACAACACGGCTTCTCGAGAAGATTTATCCCTGCAGGGTGTGCTCCAGTACCCGTACACACTCAAGCCACCAATTAAAACTCAGGTGGACTCGACACGACTCGAACCATCACTACAGCCTGTCCTAGGAGCCACGGAGCTATAAGGTCCCAGCCACGCAGCCGAATACTCAGCGCAGGTGTGCAAAACTCCCGCAGGACACAACACCCCGGCACTACAGGCCTCGCCCTATATGTGTGCGTCATCATCATCAGTAACCATGGGAGCGACCCATTCATGCGTATGAACCAAATGGAACACCCGAACTAAGTGTGGCTCTTCGGACAAACTGCGGATCAGATCAAAGCCGAGGGGGGTTCCATACCACCACCCGGATGCGGTGAGCACGCTCATCATGGATCAGTAGACAAGACCCTTTTCCTAATTAGGGTCGACACTAGCAGGCCTCAAAACCACGACGGGCCTCCTGCCGGTGCCTTAACATCAAATTATTATTACCCAAGCCTTAGCAGGTTGTTGTTTACACATCGAGCCCATAGAACATAATAGAAATACGATAACAGAAAGTAACGGGTAACAGACTCGAGCAGAAACAACCCTAAGCATGCTAGTAAGACACGGGCTCAAACAACGGAGTTATAGGACTGGAGGTGAGGCAATATCATGGTTTCAGGGTATCATGTGATAGGACCGTAACAGAAGCAACGATACATATGGCTAGCAGAAATAGACAACGGAAAAGTATCGATAACCAATGTTGAAAGGAACACAGTGGTTCATGTGAGTGATAACTTGCCTGCAAACTCAGTAGCCTGGTACTGAGCTAAAATCCTCAGAAGGGGTGTCGTAAGATCGTCGGTCTCAACGTCGTCGTCTAATCGATAAGAAGCAAACAAACAATCGAAAAAGACGAACAATCAATACATGATATAATGCACAATCATGGGATGATGCATGACAAATTAATTGATGCATCAAAGGTGAATTGCTTGACAAGTAACAAATTTAAATGGACCCATATGCAGTTGAATTGCATATGGCAAAAGTCCATGATGCATTATTGAGGATTAATGAATTACACTTAAACATTTTGTTAAAGGGTTTAAATGCATGAGAGATGCTAGAAATAACAAGGGAAAGTAATTAGCTTCACTTGGATATTTTATTTGCTCAATTTGGAGTTATAAATAATTAATTATGGTCTTTGGCAATTAAAACAAAATAAAATCAGTACTGAAATTAGCGAGATTTTTAGTTTCTCAAAATGTTGTTATTATAGCACATTTGGATAGAGCATGAAATTCTGATTGGAAAACATGTATTACTTTTTGAATTCGGGATTAAAATGAATTAGTTATGGAATTTAGCAAATGTGAACGGAATAGTTTGAATTTGAAATTTGAAATTATTTGCAATGGTCAAAACAGAAAACAAATGGCTTAATTAGATAGAGTATTAAATTTGGTATTGAAAACATATTAAAAATGTTAAATTTGGAGTTGTAATTAATTAGTTAGGCATTTTTAAAGTTTGGTGGTTAATCTGCCATTTTCTTCCACAGCTAGGGACTTAAAACAAAACTGCAGGGATCTAGAATAAATGTCCAAGGACCTGTGTGCGAAAAAGGGTGCTGTGATGGGTCTGAAAAATAAAACGGAAAAAGATGTGGCAATTGCGCGGGGGGTGGGGGTCGAACCCGCGACCCCTTGGGTGCGCGCACAGGGCGCTGGCCACTGGGCTGTGTTCCGACTTGTGTTAGGTAAGGGGGCAGGTGTGTGCTTATTGTGTGTTTTCCGTCAGTTAAGATTTTTAACTGAACTTGTTCAGTTCGTGCAGGTACAGTCGATGGCGGACAGAGAGCAGACAACGACCGCTGCCGGGATCGTGCGCCGCGGCCCGCTGCCGTGTGCGTGCGGTGGCCTCCGCGTGCGGGCGCTGCGGGCTGCCGTGCCGGTGGCCGGTGTGCTGCGGGCCGGAGAGGGCAAGGAGCGGGAAGGGAGCGGAGGCGGTGGTTACCTCGCTGCAGAGAGATGGACGACGCACGGACGATGGCGACGGTGGCGGCAAACAGAGGATGGCGGCGGCGCTTCCGTGACTCCCGGCGAGAACCGCGGGCACGGAGAGGAAGAGGAAGCCGCGCCGGTTCCGTTCCCGGCCCAAGCTCGGTCGGGCGAGTACCGTGGCGCCGGCGACGAGTCGGGGTGAAGCGGCAGTGAGGAGCTCTCGGTGGAGAGCGAGTACAGCGAGAGGGAGCAGCGTGAGAGAGAGGAAGAGAAGGCGGCGCGCGAGGGAAGAGAGGGGTGGAGGAATTAGGGCAGGAGGGGGGCTTGAGGGCAAGAAATAGGAGGAGGGGTGCGCAGCGATCACCGTTGCCTGCGTCTGTTGTCGACGTGGGCAGCGTGATCTGCCTGCCGTACCAAGGTAGGAGAAGGTGGGGATTACCAGGCTTTGGGCAGTTGGCTGGCCCAAATGGGCTGCAGGCCCTATTCCCCCTCTCCCTCACTTTAATTCTTTTTCTGTTATTTTTTTTTTGCTGCAAAGGAATTAGAGAGAAAAAAGGAGAGGTTGGTGCTAGGGAAAACTTAGGGAAAAATTTTAGAGTTTTGTTTTTGGTCACAACATAAAACAAACTTTGTTTTCCAAGAAAAAAATATATTTTATTTAGTTGATGTTTGGCAACTAAAATAATTGAGCAATGTTGGTATAAAAAAGAACAATTGCCACTTAAGCCAAATTAAGTTTTTTGATTCCAATTTTAGTGGAACAATTTGTTTGTTTGTAGTTTTTATTTGACACAAAGTAACATAACAAGTATGACAAATAATTTTAATGTTTTGTTTGGATTTCAAAATAGAAAACAGATGGAAACAAATGAGATCAAATGCAACACAATGCAAACAAAAATCAAATGAATATGATGACATGATGCAAAACAAAAATAAAACAAGAAACAACCATCTAGGGGGGAGATTTTCATACTTGGGATGTTACAGTTATGGCCGGACCCCTGCCCCCTCCTTATATAGGTGGCCAGGCGCCTGGAAGGTTGAGGTGTTCGTCTAAACGGATTTGGGGGGAGGGACAGACCTTATGGGACTCCTCCCTTGCCCTAATACGCACCATGGGGGGAGGTGTAGTTCATGTAGGACTCCCTCCCCCAACTCGGATTAAGAGGAGGGAGTCTGAGACCAACTAGGCTAGTCTCCTCCCCTTTATTTCCAATGCGCATTAGAGGGAATCCATGGCCAACTCAACCAGAGTTTGTCCCTCTTTCTTCCCCATAGATCTTATGGGACCATGTGTCCCACCGGCACATGTGGACCCACTAGGGTTTCAACATTTTTCGACCATTCTGATGTTCGGGAAAATTCGGGACTCCTCCGAAATATTCTGGAACCATTATCAACCATTCCTCCACTTCCCATAAATGTCTGGAACCATTCCGTCCACTCTCGGTGATATTCCGGCCGCCTCCTTCATATCCCGGGACATATCGAAATTCATTCGGTGTTACTACATCTTTATCTTCTATTGAACACAACTCCTATATGTCGCTGAACCTTAAGTGTGTGACCCACGGGTTCGAATACATGTGGACATGTCCAAAGTCATTCTACTACAATGGTCATCAGTTGTACCTCGATGCACACAATGATTGAAGGGAATATGCCCGAGAGGCAATAATAAAGTGTTTATTATATATTATTCCTTGTTTATGATAGATGTTTATTTCTCATGCTAGAATTGTATTAACCGGAAACGTTCATACATGTGTGATTAATAAACAAACCGACGTTTCTAGTGAAGCCTCTCTTTTAACTAGCTCGTTGATTAAACAGATGATCAAGGTATCCTGATCATGAACATTGGATGTTGTTAATAACGGGGTCATGTCATTAAGAGAATGACATGATGAACTTAAACCCTAACTAAGTATAACAATACGATCAAGTCATTTAGTTTTGTTGTTATATCTTACATTCGAAGTAACATTATTCCTTAGACCATGAGATCATGTTAATCACTAATACCGAAAGAATACTTTGATGACATCAAACGTCACACCGTAAAAGGGTGACTATAAAGGTGGCATTGGATATTCGGAAAGTGTTGTATGAAGCTCATGGATCGAGAATGGGATTTGTCCATCCAATATGACAGATAGATATACTCAGGGCCCTCTCGGTGATATCACATCGACACCGCTTGCAAGCAAGTGATATGATCACAAGGATATTATATCACGGGAACGAGAAAAGAGTACTTGTCGGATAACGAGATCGAACAAGGTATAATGGATACTGATGATCGGATCTCGGACAAGTAATATATCGCGAGACAAAGGGAAATCGTTACGGCGTTGAAAGGTTCACACGATCACGAGAGTCATCGTTGAATATATAGGAGTCATCGCGGTTTTCCAGACCCCGCTGTTGATTATTGATCGGAGAGGAGTCTCGATCATGTATATAATATTCACGAACCGTAGGGAGACACACTTAAGATTTGATGAAGCGTTTAGAGAGGATACGGAATACCGAAGAATATTTTGGGCAGCTCCGGAATTGTTTCGGGGAAAATTGAAATAGTTCAAGGGGTTTTTCGTCGAACGGTTGTTAATAGAATTAACAAATGGTTCGAGGTGCTGCATGCAAATGTTTGTTAATGGAATTAACAAATATAAATAAAGAAATAAAAATGTTTTATTTAATTATTAAAGAAAAACCTTTGGATTTTCCAAGTGGGAAATTAAGGGATTTTTGAGTGGGTTTGAGTGGAGCTTCCACTCACATGAAGAGAGGAAGGGGTGGGGGCACCCATGGCTGGCCGCACCCCCCCCCCTTGGGCTGCTTCCCCCTCCCCTATAAAAGGAGGGTGAGGGATCTCTCTTCTACACACACTTGCCCACACATTTTCCCTTCCACCCGCTGCTCCATTCCATGGTCTCCGGCTTGGCGAAGCCCTGACCGTGGGATTCTTCACCACCACCACGCCGTCGTGCTGCTGGAATTCCGGAGGGATCCTCTACTTCCGCAACCCGCTGGAATGAGGTAACGGAAGTCTTCATCGAGCTGAACGTGTGACCGATTACGGAGGCACCGCCGGATTGCGGTGCTCTTCTTCTCGCTCGGGATCGGCGTGAGAACGACTACGCCAACCACGAGATCTTTTCTCATACCACTTAGAGTCTTCGAGGGTATGTTATCTCAAGACTCTCTTTCTCCCCGTTGCATTTCATCTCATAGATTAGATCTTGGCCATTCGGGTTTATCGCGTGTAGGAAATTTTTTGTTTTCTATGCTACGTTCCCCTTCAGTAGTATCAGAGCCGGATCTATGCGTAGATGAATTGTACGGGTAGAACACATAGGAGTATGTGGGCGTTGATGATCATGTTTTCGTCTCTTGAGTATTTTATGATCTTAGTGGCATAGTAGGATGAAGCTGCCCCGGACTAAGTTTACGTGTACTATGTACGCGAGAATTGTCTCACATGTGACTAAGGGGGTGTCCGTTTCTCCTACTATAGTTAATATCTAATCTACAAAGGGTTGTTAAAAATATGTTTTATCAACGTTGTGGTTCTTGTACGTAGGTATGAACGGTTCTATCCTCGTAAGCCCAAAGCCACGTAAAACATGCAAAAATAAATTAGAGGCGTCTAACTTGTTTTTGCAGGGCATGTGATGTGATATGGTCAATGTTACAAACGTTTTGTATGAGATGATATCTTTTGTAAATTATTGACATACCGGCTGGAGCCATATGGTTGTCTTATTTTATGGCCTGCGTGCTGTATGTCATATCCATGTGATATGTTGTAATGGACAATCAAGATGGAGGTGCCACGGACCTTGGTGCCACGCCGGTGGAATGATGGAGATCATACCATGATGCACAAGATGGAGATCAAGTGCAAGAAGGACCATATCATATCACATTATCCATGCATGTGATGTTTATCCTTTTATGCATCTTATTTTGCTTAGATCGCGACGGTAGCATTATAAGATGATCCCTCTCACTTAATATCAAGATAATAATGTGTTCTTCCTTAAGTATGCACCGTTAAGAAAATTCGTCGTTTCGAGACACCACGTGATGATCGGGTGTGATAGACTCAACGTTCGCATACAACGGGTGTTTTCAAGCCTAGCATGTACAGACATGGCCTTGAAACACATGCAATACAACGGTTCTACTTGGCGAGCCTAGCATGTACATACATGGCCTCGGAACACCTAACCGAAAGGTAAAGCATGAGTCATATGAATGATATGATGAACATGTTGATGTTCGCCTTTGCAACTGCACCGTCTCACGTGATGATCGGTTTTGGTGTAGTGAATTTGGTTCGTGTAATCACTAAAGACAACTGAGGGATGTTGTTTTTGAGTGGGAGTTCATGGGATAATTTTAGAATTAACTTGAACTTAATTTATCATAAACATAGTCTAAATAGTCTTTGCAAATATGTTGTAGATCATGGCACCACCTACCTTCAATTTCAATATGTTCATGGAGAAAGAGAAATTAGCGAACAATGGAAGCAACTTTACCAACTGGGCACTTAACCTGAGGATTCTCCTCACCGCTTGCAAGAAGCTCTATGTGCTTGATGCACCTCTAGGTGACCAGCCCGCTGCTGATGCTTCTGATTAAGATAAAAATGTTTATCTGACTCAACAAGAAGACCACAATATAGTTCACTGCGGCATCCTCTATGGATTAGAGCCAGAGCTGCGAAAAAGTTTCGAGAACAACACTGCTTATGCCACAATGGGAGAATTGAAAATGATTTTCGATACCCATGCCGCAGTTGAGAGTTATGACGCTTCAGAAAAGTTCTTTAGCTGCATGATGGAAGAGAACAGCTCCGTTAGTGAGCACGTACTCAAAATGTCTGCGTACGCTGATAAGCTCATTGCCTTGGGAATATCGATTCCCAATGAGCTAGGGATACATCGTGTTCTCCAATCTCTGCCACCTAGTTACAAGAACTTCGTGATGAACTATAATATGCAGAGCATGAAGAAGTCTCTTCCTGAGCTTCTCTCGATGCTTAAAACTGCTGAAGTGGAGATCAAGAAAGAACATCAAGTGTTGATGATCAATAAGACCACTAGTTTCAAGAAAGGCAAGAAAGGCAAGCCAAGGGTAAACTTCAAGAAGGGTGGCAAATCTGTTGCTACTGCTGAGAAGAAAACCAGGCATGGCCCTAAGCCTGAGACTGAGTGTTTCTATTGCAAGGGTACTGGCCACTGGAAGCGCAATTGCCCCGAGTATCTGGCAGATAAGAAGGCCGGCAAAGTGAACAAAGGTATATATGATATACTTGTTATTGATGTGTACCTTACTAGTACTCGCAGTAGCACCTGGGTATTTGATACTGGTTCGGTTGCTCACATATGTAACTCGAAACAGGAGCTGCAGAATAAGCGACCGCTAGCAAAGGATGAGGTGACGATGCGCGTCGGCAATGGATCAAGAGTTGACGTGATCGCCGTCGGGACGCTACCTCTACGTCTACCATCGGATTAGTTTTAAACCTCGATAAATGTTATTTGGTGCCCGCATTAAGCATGAATATCATTTCTGGATCTTGCTTAATGCGGGACGGTTATTCCTTTAAGTCCGAGAACAATGGTTGTTCGATTTATATGAATAATATCTTATGGTCATGCACCTGAGAAGAATGGTTTATTTCTTTTGAATCTTGATAATGTTGATACACATATTCACAATGTGAATGCCAAAAGAATTAAGTTAAATGATGATATTGCTACTTATATGTGGCATTGTCGCTTAGGTCATATTGGTGTTAAACACATGAAGAAGCTCCATTCTGATGGACTCTTAGAATCACTTGATTATGAATCATTTGAAACATGTGAACCATGCCTTATGGGCAAGATGACTAGAACCACGTTTTCTGGATCTATGGAACGGGCGACAGACTTACTGGAAATCATACATACTGATGTATGTGGACCAATGAGTGTATCGGCGCGCGGTGCATATCGTTATTTTGTCACTTTCACGGATGATTTGAGTAGATATGGGTATATTTACTTAATGAAACACAAATCTGAAACATTTGAAAAGTTCAAAGAATTTCAGTGTGAAGTTGAAAATCATCGTAACAGAAAGATTAAATTTCTACGGTCTGATCATGGAGGTGAATATCTAAGTTACGAATTTGGCATGCATATGAAACAATGTGGAATAGTTTCACAACTCACACCTGCCGGAACACCACAGCGTAATGGTGTTTCCGAACGTCGTAGTCGTACTTTATTAGATATGGTTCGATCTATGATGTCTCTTACAGATTTGCCACTATCGTTTTGGGGTTATGCACTAGAGACCGCTGCATTCACTTTAAATAGGGCACCATCTAAGTCCGTTGAAACGACACCGTATGAATTATGGTTTGGAAACAAACCTAAGCTGTCATTTCTAAAAGTTTGGGGATGCGATGTTTATGTGAAGAAGCTTCAACCTGATAAACTCGAACCCAAAGCGGAAAAATGCGTCTTCATAGGATACCCTAAAGAAACAATAGGGTACACCTTCTATCACAGATCCGAAGGCAAGATTTTTGTTGCCAAGAATGGATCCTTTTTGGAGAAGGAGTTTCTCTCGAAAGGTGTGAATAGTAGGAAGGTAGAACTCGACGAGGTTATTGAACCTTCTCTTCTTGGAATGGCGAGTAGCGCAGCGCCGGAAGTTGTTCCGGAGCCGACCCCGTCAGATGAAGAGAGAGTTAATGATCAAGATCATGAAACTCCAATAGAGGAAACTACCGCACCTCGCAGGTCAACTAGGGAGCGTACAGCTCCTGAACTATACGGAGATCCCGTATGAAACTTCATGGTAGATGGAGGTGATGACCCTGCGACATATGAGGAAGCGATGATGAGCCCAGATTCCAACAAATGGCTTGAAGCCATGAAATCCGAAATAGGATCCATGTACGAAAACCAAGTTTGGACTTTGGTAGATTTACCCAATGACCGCAAGGCCGTTGAGAACAAATGGATCTTTAAAAAGAAAACTGACGCTAATGGTAATGTGACCGTCTATAAAGCTCGACTTGTCGCAAAAGGTTTCCGACAAATTCAAGGAGTTGACTATGATGAGACTTTCTCACCAGTAGCGATGCTTAAGTCAGTTAGGATTATGTTAGCAGTTGCTGCATTTTTCGATTATGAAATATGGCAGATGGATGTCAAAACGGCGTTCCTTAATGGTGACATTGAGGAAGAGTTGTATATGATGCAACCCAAAGGTTTTGTTGATCCTAAGGATGCTGACAAGGTGTGTAAGCTTCAACGTTCCATTTATGGACTGAAGCAAGCATCCCGGAGTTGGAACCTCAGTTTTGATAAGGTGATCAAAGGTTTTGGATTTGTCCAAACATACGGAGAAGCTTGTATTTACAAGAAAGTGAGTGGGAGCTCTGTAGCATTTCTGGTACTATATGTAGATGACATATTGTTGATTGGAAATGATATAGAACTTTTAGAAAGCGTAAAAGGTTATTTGAACAATAGTTTTTCGATGAAAGACCTCGGTGAAGCAGCTTATATATTGGGCATCAAAATCTACAGGGATAGATCAAGACGCTTAATTGGACTTTCGCAAAGTACATACCTTGACAAGATTTTGAAGAAGTTCAAAATGGAAGATAGTAGGAAAGGGTTCCTACCTATGTTGCAAGGCAAGATGTTGAGTAAGACTCAATGTCCAGCTACAGCAGAAGATAGAGAAAAGATGAATAAGACTCCCTATGCTTCAGCCATAGGTTCTATCATGTATGCTATGCTATGTACAAGACCGGATTTGGCACATGCTATTAGTTTGACTAGTAGGTACCAATCCAATCCAGGTTTGGAACACTGGACTGCGGTCAAGAATATCCTAAAGTATGAGAAGAACTAAGGATATGTTTCTCGTATATGGCGGTGAAGAAGCTCGTCGCAAGATGTTACGTCGATGCTAGCTTCGACACTGATCCGGATGACTCTAAGTCTCAGTCCGGGTACATATTTATTATGAATGGAGGAGCTGTAAGCTGGAGGAGTTCCAAGCAATCCGTGGTGGCGGGATCATCAACAGAAGCGGAATATGTTGCTGCCTCGGAGGCAACACAAGAAGCAGTTTGGATGAAGGAGTTCATATCCGAACTAGGCGTGGTTCCGAGTGCGTTGGATCCAATGGTTATCTATTGTGACAACAATGGTGCCATAGCCAATGCTAAGGAACCAAAGTCTCACAAGAATTTCAAGCATATCAAGCGCCGTTTTCACTCCATCCGTGAGCATGTCGCAAATGGGGATGTGAAGATTTGCAAAGTACATACGGATCTGAATGTGGCATATCCGTTGACTAAAACTCTCTCAAAGGCAAAACATGATCAACACCAGAACTCAATGGGTGTTAGATTCATCACTATGTAATATAGATTATTGCCCCTAGTGCAAGTGGGAGACTGAAGGTAATATGCCCGAGAGGCAATAATAAAGTGTTTATTATATATTATTCCTTGTTTATGATAGATGTTTATTTCTCATGCTAGAATTGTATTAACCAGAAACGTTGATACATGTGTGATTAATAAACAAACCGACGTTCCTAGTGAAGCCTCTCTTTTAACTAGCTCGTTGATTAAACAGATGATCAAGGTTTCCTGATCATGAACATTGGATGTTGTTAATAACAGGGTCATGTCATTAAGAGAATAACATGATGAACTTAAACCCTAACTAAGTATAACAATACGATCAAGTCATTTAGTTTTGTTGTTATATCTTACATTCGAAGTAACATTATTCCTTAGACCATGAGATCATGTTAATCACTAATACCGAAAGAATACTTTGATGACATCAAACATCACACCGTAAAAGGGTGACTATAAAGGTGGCATTGGATATTCGGAAAGTGTTGGTTGAAGCTCATGGATCGAGAATGGGATTTGTCCATCCAATATGACGGATAGATATACTCAGGGCCCTCTCGGTGATATCACATCGACACCGCTTGCAAGCAAGTGATATGATCACAAGGATATTATATCACGGGAACGAGAAAAGAGTACTTGTCGGATAACGAGATCGAACAAGGTATAATGGATACCGATGATCGGATCTCGGACAAGTAATATATCGCGAGACAAAGGGAAATCGTTACGACGTTGAAAGGTTCACACGATCACGAGAGTCATCGTTGAATATATAGGAGTCATCACGGTTTTCCAGACCCCGCTGTTGATTATTGATCGGAGAGGAGTCTCGATCATGTCTATAATATTCACGAACCGTAGGGAGACACACTTAAGGTTTGATGAAGCGTTTAGAGAGGATACGGAATACCGAAGAATATTTTGGGCAGCTCCGGAATTGTTTCGGGGAAAATTGAAATAGTTCAAGGGGTTTTTCGTCGAACGGTTGTTAATAGAATTAACAAATGGTTCGAGGTGCTGCATGCAAATGTTTGTTAATGGAATTAACAAATATAAATAAAGAAATAAAAATGTTTTATTTACTTATTAAAGAAAAACCTTTGGATTTTCCAAGTGGGAAATTAAGGGATTTTTGAGTGGGTTTGAGTGGAGCTTCCACTCACATGAAGAGAGGAAGGGGTGGGGGCACCCATGGCTGGCCGCACCCCCCCTTGGGCTGCCTCCCCCTCCCCTATAAAAGGAGGGTGAGGGCTCTCTCTTCTACACACACTTGCCCACACATTTTCCCTTCCACCGGCTGCTCCATTCCATGGTCTCCGGCTTGGCGAAGCCCTGACCGTGGGATTCTTCACCACCACCATGCCGTCGTGCTGCTGGAATTCCGGAGGGATCCTCTACTTCCGCAACCCGCTGGAACGAGGGAACGGAAGTCTTCATCGAGCTGAACGTGTGACCGATTACGGAGGCACCGCCGGATTGCGGTGCTCTTCTTCTCGCTCGGGATCGGCGTGAGAACGACTACGCCAACCACGAGATCTTTTCTCGTACCACTTAGAGTCTTCGAGGGTATGTTATCTCAAGACTCTCTTTCTCCCCGTTGCCTTTCATCTCATAGATTAGATCTTGGCCATTTTGGTTTATCGCGTGTAGGAAATTTTTTGTTTTCTATGCTACGTTCCCCTTCAATGATGCCTACATGAATCACGAAGATCTTCATCGTGAGAACCATTTGTATTACTATCATTTACTCATCATATTGCTTCTCGATACTTCTAAGATGCTCGAGGTGAAACATTAATGTTATTTTCATTACCGAAATGTAAACTTTTACTCATTCTCTATCCCCGATGTTCTTTATGACCATCTCCATGATCAAATGTCTGGCCAGATGATAACATACACCATAATATCTGAGAAGGCCCATAGTGTATCTATCCATCGCCAAGATTAGCAATTTACACAACTATGCCATACAAAACACCCGTATACTATCATGTAACCATGAAAGACCAACTTTATATTTACCCAGTTATGGTGTAATCTTTCGAGGCCCCCGTCACTTCCATATATGATCCAGCCTCATATATTTCTCATGGTCAAATGATAGTAACGATAATACTTGAACTGATAAACTACCGCTAACAATATTGACAAACTGTATCAATGGTATATCAATTGGATCTATCCATTGTGGTTGTTCTCCAACACTCTGGCCTCATATCTCATCGGCAACCTCACAACACTCTGTATTTACCACATAGTCAAGAACCAAGACCATCAATGATACATGAACCAGTCTTATATGCGAGACCAGGGATATTTAAATGGTGTCTATTTTTTCCCATGTGTATTAGGATTTTCGTCCGAATACTCGCAATCTGGAACTAACACAATTAAATACGAGATAATAAACTAAATCATGAACTTGGAAATATAGAAAATACAACTTATTATTGACTCTAGGGAATATTTCCACCAGGTTGCCCGTGGGTGTTTGCATGTGCGCCAAGTGGATGCACAACACTACGCGCATATATATTGAGATTCATTTAAAAAAAAAAATATCTTGAGAACCGTTTGGTTGAATTGTGAACCGTTTTTACATTTGAGATCCTCACATGAAGATCTTCGAAACTAGATTACATGCTAATAGATTTCGAGAAACTTTTTCTTATACTTTGTACTCTCTTTTCTATGTACTTTGTACATTATCTTCCATGTGCTTTGTACTTCAGTTGTGTGTACTTTGTATACCGTCTTGTGTGTACTTTGCACTTCTTGCTCTGTGCATAGTCTTCTGTGTGCTTGGTACTCCCAGTTATGTGTATTTTGTACACCGTAGTCTGTGTATTTGTAACCCATGTCTATTTATTTTGTGCAACGTACTTTATTCTTGTTCTTCAGTGTACTTTGTGCTCCATATTTTGTGTACCTTGCAAACCATCATGTGTACTTTGTACATCTTTTTCTATGCAATGTACTCCATGTTTCCATTCACTTTGTAGATCCTATTATGTTTATTTATACTTCTAGTTCTATGTACTTCTATACACACTTTTTTGTCTTATACTCCTACTTCCTACGTATTGTGTACACCATTTTCAATGTACTTTATGCCCACTGTTCCGTGCAAGCTATACACCATAAGTTACGTGTACAACAGGAATCGGAAATAATCATTGTGTACTTACAAGTCTAATATAAAAACAATGTACACAAAGGAAAATTGTGCAAATCTGCTCCTGCGCCTACCAGTCGCGTAGCACTCGAAAAAAAACCACCCGCTCGCTCGCTCGGGTGGCTAGCAAAAAGTGCAACGAGTGGTGCGCTCAGGCCGCTTAGTTAGAGCATCTCCAACCGGCCATCCGAAATATAGCCCCCTAAACTATCCGTGGACATGCCCGACCGGCTGCGAACAGTGACCGGACAACACCTAAATCTTGTGCTCTACAATCATTGCTCCTAAAATCAATTGTCAAATCCATTCATATACATGCAAATAGGTTCTTTTACTATTGTTGTGCGCCAATCTATCTAGTGGACAAAGATAAACCATACACAACAACTATAATTATAACTAAAAGAATTATAGCTCCCAATGCATACTGAAGATGCATCTCCATCTCTCCGGCATGTTTCTTGAGCTTCTTCATGGTTGTCCAAGTTGCATCTGTCTTGCACTTGTACTCATCGATAATATCGGCGAAATGCAATTTCATCTTCATATTCTCTTCTTCAATGCTCATTTTCTTTTCTTGTATTTTCGTGTAATCTTCTATAATCTTCTTTAATTTATCGCCCAACTTCCGGTTTGTATCTTTAACTTGTTAGAGCTTCTCTTCGATCTTTTTTTTTCTTTGATTGTGAACTTCAAATCCTCCAAGATGAGCATCTTGCCTCGGAGGGAATCACTCCCCGGACATTGCAACTACATGTTTTTGATGAATCCTACATGAACATAGCAACTCTAATCCCCTCTGATTGCACAATTTGGGGAAAAACTAAATATTGTGAGAAAAACCTAGGATATATCATGCTGTAGTACGATGAGGTGCCCTGCCCGTATAGAGGGAAGGAGGCTTCCGAGTCCTCGTTGGTGTCACGGGAAACCATGGTGGACACGGGGGGGGGGGGGGGGTCCGAGACGGGCGGCGGAATGGGAAGCGTAGATTGACAGCGCTCAGAGAGCTCGAGTTCAATGAACTTATTGATCTAGCTTCCAGGCACGCGGAGAAGTCGCGGAAGACCGACGACGAGCAGTGAAAGAGGCTGATGCAGCGACAATGGAGATAAATCCGGCTGCCACCGAGCTCCTCTACGACCAAAATATCATCGATGAAAGGTCGCACTATAATGCGGACGACTACGGGAGTGTTGGCGACCAAAAGTGACGGGTGGTGCGGCGGAGCTAGGCAAGGGAGGCGGAGCAAAGAGAAGGATAAACCAAAGTGTGAATAATATACACTAAAGGTGAAGGGTTTGGTCTGATTTACCTACAACATAGTGGGTCCGCACTGTCAGCGGCTCCGAGCCGGCCGTGCCCGAACGCGTCTGGGCCACCCCAAACCCTCCCCACATATGGGCTGGCTTTGGGGTTGGCTGGTCAGCCCAGACGTTTGGGCTGGGTTTGGGGGGAGCGGTTGGTTGGATGGTTTTAGCCCAGACGTTGTCTGGACTGTCCGTCCGGACGTTTCAAAAAGGTTTCAGGTGCCCGATTGGAGATGCTCTTAGCTAGCTGACATTTGAGAAGGGTGGTAAGGCACGTAGAAAGTTGTCTAGAGCAGGACGCGTGGAAGCCCGCTACGTGTCCATTTTTACGTGTCGAAGTGTCGGGGGGTTACCCCCGAGTAGGGTAAAGGCAAGTGGTAAAGGCGTCTTACGGAAGAGAGGTTTGGTCGAGTAGCCGACTACCCGGTACCCGCTACCCGGTCGACTGCTACTCGGTCTCACCTCAAGATGACCAGAAGGGAGAATCATTCAAGTTCTCTACGTTCGAGTAGAAGAGTTGGCCCGAGTACAATTGGCGGGAACAATTGGCGGGAACCTACTCGGGCCAGAAAGTCAAAGGAGCCGTTCTGACACAGGATCCCGCGTATCCTGGGTCCGTACTTGGCAGCATTCGAACTACTGTTCATCTGGGACCGGCCTGCCTGACAGTGACAACATGGAAGCAGGTCGTGGCAGGATAAGGGGGGCCTACTCTGTGCTTAGGTACAGTGATACCAGTCTGTCCCCTAGTTTTGCCCAACGACTTTCCAGGTGAAGCCAAGGTTAGGAACCAAAGCTGTCAGCGGGAACCCGGAAGAAGGACGATGTGCACATTATGTCGACACTTGTCCATGTTTGGACGTATCCGGCTGGGCACCAAGTATATAAGGTGCCCCGCCGCCTCCTGCGTGAGGCATCGGACGCAGGATCGAACACATCGCATACTGGGTCACGCATAAACCCTAGAAACCCTAAGTCCTTGACCTAGTTCCATTCGGGGAGAGGAGAGCGGCTACTCGGTAGCGATATCACTTGTACTGTGGCTACTCGGAGAAACATCATAATACATACAGAAAGGCAGGAGTAGGGGTTTTACCTCCTCACGAGGGCCCTGAACCTGGGTAGATCGTGTTGTTTGCGGTGTATTGTTCTTACCTCACGCGGCTACTCGTCGCGTGATCCCTCCCCGAGCACCTCCAGCGTCCTTCGTCCCCACATCTTTAGCCATCCCATGGCATCTGCCGTGACACCACCACGACAGTTGGCGCCCACCGTGGGGCAACCAGCGGAGCTGGCTGGAGTTTCTGTTCGGACGGGATCTTCTTCAGCGGAGCGCGTGGTCTGTGGCCTTGTCCACAGATTCGGCTCCTTCGACTTCGTCACCGACAACGCCGGCTGTTTCGGCGGCATGGCCATGCCTGAGGGCGGCACGGTGATCTCCTTCGGCTCTCACCTCGTCTACGTCGCCACCGTCGCCAACAGCGCGTACCCCGAGCTGGTGCATGACGCGGAGGATCCTCCCGCGGTGATTGCTGCTCGCGGAAGGCCCGCATGCAGCTCTGCGAGCTGCGCTAAGGTGATGGTGACGGGTTTGGCGGCAAACACTGGCGCAGCTGCTACTGGCGCTGCGGCCGTCGTCGAGGAGACGGATGAACCGCCTGCTGGTGGCAGGACTCACCGGCCCTACGAGAGGGAGAGCAACTTGCCGCCTTCCACGTCTACGGTCATCCCCGCGTCTGCTGCGCGACCTGGTATGCCTACTCCCACCGACGTCGAGCTTCTAGCCATGCGGGAGCAGCTCGAGCGGCAGCGCTTGGAGTTGCTTGCCGAGCAGGCGGAGTTGGAGAAGGTGAGGTTGGAGTTGAGCCTAGACCAACTCGAGTACAACAAGGCGCACGGCTTCACGCCAGTTGCCAGGCGGGCTAGCAGAGTGGGCGGCACTCGGCGCAACTTGGGTGTCGAGATGGCTACGGTTGCGGAGGTTCCCGCGCAGTCCGCTACCGCGAACACCTCCACAAGGCCAAGGTACAGCACGCCCGCCAAGACGCTCAGAGCTGCAGAGGCCGTGGCTGCCGAGTTGCCACGTCTCGAAGGCGACGCGCGCATCAGGCAGCAGGAGAGGCTCCACGAGTTGGTGTTGGAGGCCGCCAGGCAGAACGAGGAGTTCCGGAAGGCCAACCCGGGTGCTGGGGCGTCTCAGATCGTGCACTCGCACGCGGCCAGATCTAACGATCAGGCCTCGTCTCCGCATCCTAGCCGCGAGAAGAGCCGCAGCGGGCGCTCGGGTAGAGACAGGCAAATGCAGGTGTATGACCCGGCTGCTGCCGCGAAACAGGTTGTTGTGCCGCAGCAGCCCGGGCAGGAACACAACGCTGCAAGAGCAGGCTCGCAAGCCCATCAAACTCAAAGCCGTGCCCGAGAAGCCGCACGTCCAGGTTCTTCTCGGCAACCCGCAGCTCAGCCTACTCGGCAGAGGCAGCAGCCACGCCCAGAGGCACCAGTCGCCAACCCGGTGGAGCAGCCCGCAGCTGTGCAGGTGGACAGGTACGATGATGGCTACTCGGCTATGGAGATGGCTGGCTATGATATTCATGACCGTGTTGGTGAGCGCGTGCTGGCGCCGGGAGATGCGAGGCATCAGTTGGACCGGATCAGCTTGTCGGCGCGGCTGGATAGCACGGGTCCCCCTGGCCCCGAGTGCTTTGGCCCGCGCATCATGAATGAGCTGTCCGTGAAGAACTTCCAGCTTGCAAGAGGCACCAAGAGCTACAATGGCAGCACCAAGCCTGAAGATTGGCTCAATGACTATGTCACCGTGGTCCATATCGCGAATGGCAACAGAAGATGGGCTGTGCGCTATGTTCCACAGATGCTAGAGGGTCCAGCTCGCACTTGGCTCAACAACTTGCCCAAGAACAGCATTAACTGCTGGCTGGACTTCTCGGATGCCTTCATCAGCAACTTCACGAGCACGTACAAGAGGCCGAATAGGCCACAGCAGCTATCAGCTTGCAGGCAGCGAGAAGACGAGACGGACCGCGAGTACCTTACTCGGTGGAGCACGCTGAGGAACACCTGTGAGGGTGTGAATGAAGCACGGGCCATTACCTGGTTTGCACAGGGTTGCCGACATGGCAGCATGCTTTGGCAGAGATTGCAGAGGGAGATGCCGAACACTCTGGCGGAGACCATCAAGATTGCGGATCAGTACGCACTCGGTGATCCTACTCAGCCACTGATGGACTCCTCTGAGCCGAGAAGAAACTTCAACAGCAGCAAGCGCAACGAGTTCCGCAACAAGCGAGAGTAGATACTCGGTACGATCCTGAAGAGGTGAATGCAGTGAATGTCGGAGGCGGTGGTGGCCAAAGGCAGAAACCTGCTGGAGCCTACGGGCAGAACCAGAACCAGGGCCAGGGCAACAAGAAACCGTTCCGTACTGCTCAGTCGGGTAGCGGGAACTCCGAGCAGCCGAAGAAGTTTGTCTTTGATGACATGAAGGATGGCCCATGCAGCTTTCACACTCACCACCCCTCGAGGCCTGCTAACCACACTACTCGGCAATGCGAATGGTGGGATGTGATCAAGAGTGATGGCTTGCCTCCTCCGCCTCCCCTGCCAGCCGCCAATGCTACTGTTCAGCCTACTCGCGCACCCGCAGCTCGGCCGCCAGTGTACCCGAGAAGAGAGAATGTCAACCAAGTGGCTTTAGGAGCCAACCAGAACTTCAACAACGAGAGGTACCGCAACAACAACAACAACTACAACCGCAACAACAACAACAGAGGCAACAACAACAACAACTATCAGGGCAACAACAACAATGGCAACAATGGGGGCAATGGCTCCAACCAGTACCAAGAGCACCATGAGAGCTATATGATCTTCACTTCTGAGGCAGTCGACAAGCAATCACAGCACAGGCGGGCCATGGAGGTCAATGCAGTGGTTCCTGCTGTTCCTCACTACATGTACTGGTGCGACCAGGAAATCAGGTGGTCCCGAGTAGATCATCCCAAGGTGATGCCCAACCCAGGTACCTATGCCTTGGTGCTGGATCCTACCTTCCTGGGTCCCGAGAAGAATGTGAGGTTCAGCAAGGTGCTAATCGACAACGGCAGCAGCATCAACATCGTGTACAAGGACACACTCGAGAAGCTTGGCCTGGCCGAGAACATGATGCTGCCCAGCAAGACCACCTTCCATGGCATTGTGCCCGGGATCTCATGCAACCCGATTGGCCGAGTGTGGATTGATGTGCTATTCGGTACCCGGGAGAACTGCCGCACAGAGCGCCTGCAGTTTGAGGTGGTGGATCATCAGAGCCCTTATCATGCTCTACTCGGCAGGCCTGCTCTGAGCAAGTTCATGGCCTCTACTCATGTGGCTTATCTGAAGATGAAGATCCTGGTCCAATGGCATCATCACTATCGCTGGCGACTACAAGAAGTCCATGGAGTGTGCCTCAGCTAGCTCCAAGCTGGCAGAGTCGATGGTGATCGAGGCCGAGAAGAAGATGTACGAGGTGGTGGCCATGGCTCAGTCCGCACAAGCTGGCGCACAAGGTGTGCCGAGTACCCAGCATGGGTACTGCCTTCCAAGCTGCCAAGGAGACCAAGACAGTCCAGGTCGACCCCGAGTTCCCCGACCGTGTAGCCATCATTGGTTCCGGGTTGGCGGAGAAATAGGAAAGCGAGCTCATCCACTTCCTCCGTGAGAATCGGGATGTATTCGCCTGGACTAATGAAGATCTACCAGGAGTCCCGAGGGTGTTGGTTGAGCACTCTTTGCATGTGCGTCCTGACGCCAAGCCAGTGAAGCAGGCTATGCGCCGTTTCGGAGATGAGAGAAGGAAGGCCATCGGTGATCAGATCACCAAGCTGCTGATAAGCAATTTCATCATGGAGGTGCTGCATCCGGATTGGCTAGCCAACCCGGTCATGGTCGAGAAGAAGAAGGAGGATCCCAAGGCTGCCACTGCATGGCGCATGTGCGTCGACTACACCGACTTGAACAAGGCATGCCCAAGGATCCTTTCCCGCTACCCCGCATCGATCAGGTGATCGATTCCACTGCTGGTTGTGAACTGTTGTCTTTCATAGATGCCTACTCTGGTTTCCACCAGATTGCACTCAACCCTGCTGATCAAATAAAGACTGATTTCATTACCCCGTACGGGGCTTATTGCTATCGTGTCATGTGTTTTGGCTTGAGGAATGCGGGTGCAACCTATCAGAGATGCATGCAGAATGCTTGCACGACCAGCTCGGCAAGAATGTGCAGGTGTACGTAGATGACATTGTCATCAAAACGAATAAAACACATACTCTGCTTGCCGACCTGGAGGAAACCTTTGCTAACCTACGCAAGTACAAAATGAAACTGAATCCGAGTAAGTGCACCTTTGGTGTACCGGCTGGAAAGCTACTCGGTTTTCTAGTTTCTAGTCGGGGCATTGAAGCCAATCCCTCAAAGATAAAAGCTATTGAGAGCATGTCTTTGCCGAGATCGTTGAAAGATGTGCAGAAGTTCACGGGTTGTTTGGCATCTCTGAGCCGTTTTCTGGGCCGAATGGGCGAGAAGGCCCTGCCTCTGTACCAACTGATGAAGAAAAGTGACAAGTTTGTCTGGACTCCGCAAGCGGACGTGGCATTCAATGAGCTGAAAGCAATGCTGGCTAGCGCTCCCGTCTTGGCTAGTCCGCTACCCAAGGAGCCTATGCTGCTGTACATTGCTGCGACTAACCGAGTAGTCAGCGTGGTGATAGTGGTGGAGCGAGAAGAAGAAGGCAAGAGTGTGCAGCGCCCAGTGTATTATCTCAGTGAAGTGTTGTCCAGCTCCAAGCAAAACTATCCGCACTACCAGAAGATGACATATGGTGTGTACCTGGGCGCCAGGAAGTTGAAACATTATTTCCAGGAGCACCCCATCACAGTCGTGAGTTCTGCTCCCATCTCGGATATCATGGGTAACAAGGAGGCGAGTGGCAGAGTAGCCAAGTGGGCAATCGAGCTGGCAGCATATGCTCCCGCGTATACGAGGAGAGAAGCCATCAAGTCTCAGGTCCTGGCGGAGTTTCTGGTGGACTGGGCCGAGATGCAGTATGAACCTCCTGCTCCAGTTTCCAACTACTGGAAGATGCACTTTGATGGCTCGAAGGTGAAAGAAGGCCTTGGCGCTGGTGTTGTGCTTACCTCACCCAAGCGAGATCAGCTCAAGTATGTGTTGCAGATTCATTTCAAGGCATCCAACAATGTAGCAGAGTACGAGGCAGTGGTGCATGGTTTGCGAGTAGCAAAGGAGGTTGGTGTGCAGCGCATTATATGCTATGGTGATTCAGATCTGGTGGTGCAGCAAGTCTCGGGCACTTGGGATGCTTTGGATGCCAACATGGCATCGTATCGTTTCCTGGTGCAGTCTATGACTAGGTTTTTCGAAGGTTGTGAGTTCCAGCACATTCACCGAGCAGAGAACGAAGCAGCAGACGAGCTATCCAAGTTGGGATCTTCTCGGCAGTCCATCCCGGCAGGGATCGCCTTGGAGCATTTGAGGAAGCCATCCATCAAGCCCTCTCCCAACTCGGAGTCTATATGTGTCCCTTCTCTGCCAAGTGAAGAATCTGATCCAATGGAGATTGACTGGGAGAGTGCTGCAGAGAACCCGGGGACTGCCGTCCTCTACTCGGGGACTGCCACTCCCTACTCGGGGACTGCCACTCCTTACTCGGGGACTGCCACTCCCTACCCGGGGACTGCCACTCCTTACTCGGGGACTGCCGCTCCTTACTCGGGGACTGCCACTCCCTACCCGGGGACTGCCACTCCTTACTCGGGGACTACCGCCCTCAACCCAGAGGCTGTCGCATTCATTGAAGAAGTTCTCGCCAATCGATCTGGGCTGCAAAGAAGCGCTCCTGCTCCTCCTGTGCAACCGCAAGAGCCCGTCCCAATGGAACTGGACGAACCAGTGTTTCCCATACGGGAGACACCGAGTTGGGCTATGCCCATATTATCCTTTCTAAGGGACGGCACATTACCTGAAGATGAGGTGACTGCGAGGCAGATTCAGAGAAGGTCCAAGGGCTACACCATAGTCAGAGATGTGCTGCACAAGAGAAGTGCCACTGGCGTGCTGCAACGTTGTGTGAGCCCAGAAGAGGGAGGACAGATTCTGGTGGAGATACATCAAGGGGAGTGTGGGCATCACGCCTCATCTCGGGCTTTGGTCAAGAAAGCTTTTCGGCATGGCTTCTACTGGCTCACTGCACTGCAGCAAGCTGAAGATATTGTGAGGAGGTGCAATGGCTGCCAGATGTTCGCGAGTAAGATTCACATGCCCGCTTCCGAGTTGAAGACAATTCCTATCACATGGCCGTTTGCTGTTTGGTGCTTGGATATGGTTGGCCCCTTCAAGCCGGCTAAAGGCAATATGACACATATCTTGGTAATGGTGGACAAGTTCACCAAGTGGATTGAAGTGAAGCCTATTCGGAAGTGCGATGGGGTCACAGCTGTGAAATTCGTGAAGGATGTGATCATGAGATATGGCTACCCGCACAGTATCATCACCGACAACGGCACCAACTTTGCAGAGGGGGCAATGGTGCGATTCTGCAGAGATAAGCATATCCGACTAGACGTTGCGTCAGTCGCGCACCCTGCCTCCAATGGGCAAGTTGAGAGAGCAAATGGAATGGTACTGGCAGGCATAAAGCCAAGGCTGATTGAGCCATTGCTGAAAACACCTGGGTGTTGGCTAGAAGAGTTGCCAGCGGTGTTGTGGAGTCTAAGGACTACCCCTAACCGGTCAACCGGCTACACGCCATTCTTCTTGGTATACGGGGCTGAGGCCGTGTTGCCAATAGACTTAGAGCATGACTCCCCCCGAGTAGCCCTCTACACTGAGGTGGAGGCGAGAGAAGCTCGACAAGACGACGTTGACCTGCTTGAAGAAGCAAGAGAGCTGACTCTGTCACGTTCGGCTATCTACCAGCAAAACCTGCGGCGTTATCATAGCCGAAAGGTGAACCCAAGGGTTTTCCGAGAAGGAGACATGGTCCTTAGGCTCGTGCAACGCACAGCCGGGATGCACAAATTGTCTCCTCCATGGGAGGGGCCTTTCATTGTGAGCAAAGCGCTACACAATGATGCGTACTACCTTGTAGATGTGCGCCCATCGCAGGCGAACAGGGCAGACAAAGCTGGAGAGGAAACCAAGCGCCCTTGGAATGTAGCTCTACTTCGTCGTTTTCATTCGTGAGCAAAGATGTGTATGTACCCTCTTATCCGAGTTGAAATTCTACTCTGCAGTCTGAAATTGTTCTCGGGGACTGCCCTCGTCCAAAATTGTTCTAAGTGTTTTTACTCGGCTTTACTGTTTGTCTACTCGGTTGCTTCACTTCAGAACTCATAAGCGTATTGAGTACTGTGTCTAAACCTATGTGCCAACTCTTCGACTCTGCTGCTGTCCGAAACCCGGCTTCATGGCAAGCAAGAGAACAAGCAAAAGGTCAATGAGCACACGAAAATCGCTAAGGAAGAAAAAGTGCAGGAACCGAGTAGAGTGTTTCGTTACTTTTGTTCTCGGTTTTGTCTTCTCGGCTAAGTGGTGGGCTGCGTTACTATGATTGTTTCTAAGTGGCTAAATATTTGCAGCTCTACTCTTTGATTCTTGTGACTCGAATACCAAAAAAGCAACAAGTTGCAGGTAGAGCAGAGATGAAAAGATAGAGTGAATAAGAAATGCAACTCGGGGACTCGCATGGAAACGCAACCCGGCATTGAGCCAAGGCTGCTCAAAATGACTAAGTTAAAGATAATGTGTGGAAATAAAATTGAGTAGCGAGAAAAGCATAAATAAGTCTGATACATCTGCTCCCGGCATCCCGGGGATCTGATAAATGTTCAAGTAAAAAGTGTGCAGGTAAAATCATGTGGAGGAGGCAGTGTTGTCAGTGCTGGCATTGGCTGCTGCATCTTCTGTGGTGGCCCTAGCTGCCGCATCTTCCTCGGCGCTGGCATGGGTGGCATCCGCCTCCGACTGGACGGTGGCGGAATCTTCCATCTCGACGTCCTGCTCGGTGGCTGCCAGGTCAGAAGTGGCCGTGGCCACCGAGATGGGTCCTGGAGCTGTAGAGGAACCGGAGGCTCGGCTGGGGGCGAGTATCGTATCGTCAAGAGCGGCTCCTGAAGAGGTGCCAAAGTCGAGTGCGGCGGTGTCGATGTGCTCGGCCTCCTCATCGCTACTCGCGACAGCCGTGGCCTTCCCCTTCCCGGCCTTGCTCCTGGGGGAATCGAAGAAGCCCGACTCCAGTTCGGAGTCTGTGTCATCATCTTCCTCCTCCTCGTCCTCCTCCACCTCGGTGTCGGGCTCGGGGAGGCCGTCGATGTAGATCTCCGTCTCAGCGCACTCCGCCACTTCATACGCGATCAATTTGCGCGCGGCCACGCAGTCGGGGTCTGTCTCCCACTTGGAGTTGTCGCGCTTCCCGCGGATGAGTTGCATGTTAAGATTTTCGTACCAGGAGGCGATGCAAAGAAGCATCAAGTCCGCGCCTGCCCGAGCTCCAGAAGCACGCCACTTCTTCAACTCGTCCTTCACATTCTGTAGCTTGAGTGTGAGGCCCCGGATGGTTGTTGGCTCAGGATCCTCAGGCCAGAAGAGCTTGTGAAGCTCAAAGCCCACGCGCACGAGGTCAGTACCAACGCCGGCTAGGCGTTCGAACTGGCCTCGCTTCACCAGCATGCTGTCTTCAATTTCGGCCCTGGTGTCCTCTGGCTCGCCATTCGCAGCACGTGCTGCTTGGGCCTTGGCCAGAGCGGGCACACAGGAAGAAATAATGGCAGGAAAGATCTCTGGGAAAACAAGTAAGAAATTCAGAATCAGAGAAGAAAAGAACCGGGTAGAGGAAGAACCGAGAAGAATTCGACCGAGAAGAGAAAGATGCAGAGAAGAGAAAGCTTACTCTTAAGCTCGATGCGCAGCGCCTGCAGCTGGGTCTTCCAGGATTCTTCATTGGATATGTGCTTCTCCTGGATCTGGCGCAGAGTATCCATCTGTGCGAAGAGCCAGCATTGGCCTTTGTCAGTACCTCGCACTCCTGCTTGAGGGTATTGATTCTGGCATTGAAGGTTGTCTCGGCTTTGGCCTTCTCGGCGATTGCTCTGTCCCTCTCGGCGCCAAGAGTGATAGCATCCTGGAGTGCCTTCTGCAGCTGGAGTTGCAGTTCCGCTACCTCTGTGGTGTGGTTCTTCACCAACTCGACAGCCTGGTCGGACAGCTGCTTCTGCACCTCTTCCGGTTTGACGCAGTCTTGATGTTCTTCAACAAACAACTTATGATCTTCTGCGGAGAGACAAACAAGGTTAGCAGAGAAGCAGAGAAGAAACAGAAACATAATCAAGCCGGGTAGACGGCAACTCACCTTCTAACTTCTTGATGGTGGCCTCGGCGTTCTCCACACACGCGCGGCACTTCTCGTGCTCCTCAGCTAAGTTCTTCAGGTTCTCTGCAGAGTAGGAAAGGTCAGCGCAAAGGAAAGCAGACGCGGGCGTAAACAGGAAACGCAGTAACCGCATAGCTAAAAGCGTACCTTTCACTTCAGCCAGCTGCTGAGTGCTGTCGCTGGCATTCTTGTTCGCTGCCTCCGTAGCTGCCTTTTCCTTCTCCAAGCAGCGATCGCCTCCTGGCGATAGAATGGTTCCAGAGAAGCACGCGGTATAAGTTGGTCCGCTTCAGGACGCTATCCTGAGAAGCGAGAAGAAAACAAGTTAGACAGAGCAGAAAAGATTCAACCCGAGTAGGAGGCTACTCGGAGAGTATCCGCCTACTCGGCCAGAATCTCGGGGACTGGGTGATGGTAAAGGAAGGTAAAGGCGAATAGGAGAGAAGAAAAATTCAACTCGGAGAAGGACAAGTTGAAGCTTACTGCATAGGCTTGCTCGATGTCCTCGGCGTTCTTGCGGTGCAGGAACATCTTGGCAGCGAGAGTGGCGGTGTCGGTGGAGACGGTCATGGGCTTGTATCCCAGATCCACTTTGTTCCACTCGACGCGCATGTAGTCAATTGCGCCGAGACCAAGGCCGTGCCAGTTGTCCGTGCCGAGAACCTTACTGTCCCATTTGGCGTCGATAAAGCCAATGGTATCCAGCACCTGCTCGAGGCTCTTCGTGGTTATCGTTGGATTTTGGACTCCCCGAGAAGCAATAGTGACGGACTGGTTTGGTTTGGATGGGGGAGGGGAGTTCATGGCTACGGCCTTTCGTCCCCTCAGAAGGGCAAGCTGCTTGTCCTTGGGAGAAGAGCCAATTGTGTTTTGCTGGCTAACCTGAACCATGTAATCCGGGAAGCAAGGTTGGCCAGCGGCGATGGCGGCGGCAGCGGTCGCAGTGGCAACCGGGCCGGACTCTCGAATCACCAGCGCTCCGCCCAAGGTTGGTGGCGGCATCTGATCTCTGGCCCGTTTCTTCGCCTTCTCTTTTTCGGCTCTCTGCTTCTCAGGATCTTCGAGCTTCTTTCCCTCAGCTCTCGCCTTCGCTTTCTCGGCGGCTTCCTTCTCGGCTGCCTCTTTCTCAGCCTCGGTCTTCTCGGCAGCTTCTTTCTCGGCTGCTCTTCTGTCAACTTCATCCTTCAGAGCATCCAGGGCCTGTTGCCTGGTTACTCGCCCGGCAGGAGGGCTGGCTGCGTCCTTGGTCTGCGACGCTGAGGAGGAATTTGGCGGTGTGGTGCCTTGAACGATTGGAGGCGCCACGGACCCATCACCTTGCGCAGTATCTGGCTGGGCGCTACTCGGTGTGGCGCCTGACTGCACGTCGCTCAGTGGGTAGGCGTCCGCCATGGTGGCATCCGTGGTGGTGGCGTCCTCTACCCGCTGCTCGGCAGCGGGATTCTCTTGTGCGGCAGCCCCTGTGGTGGGCTGCTCTTGCTCTGCGTCTGGCCGCTCGTGGGCGGCGGTGTCCTGCATCTCCTGGTCCTGATTCTCCTCGGTATTGCTGGACGGAGGAGAAAAGGCGCTCTGTCCTGATGAGCAGCAGTGTCCCGCGCTGCTGACGATGCACGGTTCTGCTGTTCTGCTTCTGCTCCTTGGGTGTTGGTGGCGTCATCCTCCTCATCGTCGAGATTGATCAGAGGTACTGGTGGTTTCTTGGCCTGATCGGGCGCGGCATTCGCGTCCATGGGAGGTCTGCCGAGAAAGAAAGAATCAGAATTAGAAGGAGGAGATTGGGAAAACAGCACAGCGCGAGAGGAGAGACGACCGAGGAGGAAACTTACGCAGTGGTGGAAGGGAGCTTTCGCCTCGGCTTATTCGCGACCGCCTTGGTCGGCTTCTTCTTCTCGGCTAGCTTCTTCTTCTTGGCTGGAGGCTCTTGGGCCCCACTGCCAGTACGCTTGCGGGTGTCAGGAGCGGCAACGGACAGAGGCTTGACGACAAGGGCCGTTTTGCCCTCGTTCCCATCTTCATCCTCACCATCATTGTCCTCAGCGACCTCATCTGTGGATTCAAAAGAAAAGAGGAGCGAATCAGAAACAGCAAACAAAGGATTGGTGCTTCTCGGGAGCAAACAGAGTGAATGCGTTATTACCGTCGAATTCATCGTCAGACCAGTTGTGAAGGGATGATTCGGCCTCGCGTTTCTCTGTCGTTGGGGAGCGTGGGAGATTGATCTGATCCGCGGCATCGAAGGAGGGCACATCGTCCTCCTCGCGATCGGCAAAGAAGTTGCCATCGAAGCGCTCGCAGCTTTCAATTCTTGCGAGTAAGGATCTGATAAACAGAGAAGGGTCACAGATTAGCCGAGTATCAGGAAGGAATTCTACTCGGATAGGCGTGCAAACACAAAGCACACTAAGCCTAGGCAGCTCACTAATTGTTTCTACCCGGATAGGCGTGCAAACACAAAGCATACGAGGCCTAAGCATGATTGCTGAATATCCTACACGGAAAGGCGTGCAGGCACAAAGCACACAAAGCCTAAGGATTGTTCCCGAGTAGGCTACCCGACAAAGCGTGCAAGCACAAAGCACATTAAGCCTAGGCAATTCGGCTAAATATCCTGCTCGGTGCAGAAGACAATGGCTACTCGCGGCAAAAAGAAGAATCATCTACTCGGAAAGCATATGCAAAAACAGAGTAAGGAGGACGTACCCGCTCAATCGGCTTCGTGCGGCTATACGGGACGAACCCGTACTGCCAGTTGTCGCCGAGGCTCGTCATCAAGATGGCTCTTGCGTGCCCGGGAACATCAATGTTGTCGATCTCGATGGTTGTCGTCCTGGTGCAGTCGCGGGGGCCTCCCATGTAGCACATGAGATGGCAGCGCTCCTGCAGAGGCAGCACTCGGCGCTGATCCAGCAAGCCACCGGATCATCATTTTGAGGCCTTGCTCTATCAGCTAGCCAAGCCTCTTCTCTATCTCGATGGCGTTGTCGTCATTGGCGGGCTTCTCCTTCCAGTTCTTCCCGGTGGGAGCACGGAGGCTCCAGGCGGGAAGGTTGATCCTGTCATTTACCTGGGCTCCTTCGGTGGCGGGGATGTTCTTGACGTAGAAGAACGTCTTCTGCCACATTCGGACGGAGTCCAGCCCCTTGACACGGGGATGGTTCGTCCCGGACCGCTGCACCATCATGGCGCAGCCGGTGTCGGTGGCGCGGCCGACGCCCGCGGTGTCCTTCTTCCCGGTGGTCTGCTGGCGGAGGTGGAAGTACCTCAGCCAGGTATCCGTCGTCGGGTGGATGCCGAGGAAGCCTCGCACACCACGGCGTGGTGGGCGAGGAAGACGACGGCATTGGGCGGCATATGATGCATCTGAAGGCCGAAGTGGTCAAGGAACTTACGGAGGAAATCGGAGGCCGGCAGTCCGAAGCCGCGCTCGAAGTGCGACATGAACACGACGCGCTCACCCTCCGTGGGGTTGGCACGAGTTCATCGTCAGGCGCCCGGCACTCCACGCCGGGAGGAACTCTCCTGGTATTCACGAGCCAGGCGAATCTTCACTGGTGACGATTGAGCCCGCCCAGCCGGCTTTAGCCATCGTTGCAAGTAGGAGGAGTGGAAGAAATTGGACGGAGTTGGTTGGGCGAATT
>JAPCYS010000013.1:0-123222 GCA_028641055.1 Alopecurus myosuroides
TTCTGGTTACTACCTAAACCATATCTTATATGTTGTCAATATCAACGGATCATGACGGTGCTCTTTTCAGTGAAAAAGCGGTTGTCACTAATGTATAAACTACAAAATTATAATGGCATTTTTATTAATCTTACCATGTCCAACAAGGTTTGATTTTGTCTCTTTAATACTCCAAACTTGTACAATTCTGTAACTTCTCAGATGTTTTCCTCAACTTGTAACTCAAACTTTATCATTTATGATCCAATCATAAATACGATTATCTTGTGACATTCATTTTTTAGTTCATATTAACAACCATTTGAACCAATTCAAAATGTCAAACTTTGTTCTCTTTAAATACATATACTCACATATCTACTCAAATTGTCGACATATTTTTATTAAGGAAAAATTAATCCACCACACATGACTATACATAATGAACTATGTACATCCACATGTACAATCTCCATTAAATTAGTCCTCCATTGTAGATTGGCCTATGAACGCAATTCTAGTCATCTTTTGGAAGAGGTCTCACAAGCGTCAATTTATTCAAATCAAAATGACTCCGGAAATCCATTAATATGGAGTTGCTTCATGTTTTCTGTTCCGATAGGAACTAAAATGGTGGTGTCACAATTTAAGTGAAACTCTTTTACGTCTTGCAACATTTAGCATTAAGTCTTATAGATGTTTACTTTACAAACATGATTTATATTAACATATCCATCAATTATGGAATATGGTCATAGTTTGAACAATCTCATTTGTTCTCACAAAAGACCAGAACAAAATAACAACTTATTAAGTTCTTAAAGAAATCTTGAATGTTTGGTTCAATAAGACAGTGAACACAATAACACTTTATTTCTGTTCTTGTCATAATCGATTCCATGTCTATTACTAGTTTCTTTTAGGCCCTTGTAATTCTTGCATTGCGTTTCTTTGCATGACAACTCATACCAACCAATGTGGGTATCAAAATACCCAAAAAATACTTTGTTAACTAGTAATACATCTATGACTTGTATATCAAGTACATACACCTGAGCTGGACCTGTCCAGTTATATTCTTTTCTTCCATTACCTTTTGTAATTCTATTTTCAATATTCCCCTTCCTTTATAGAAGAATCATTCAACATCAAACAATGCTAGTCGTACTAGCACATTTTCCTTGGCATGTTAGTCATATACTATCACCTATTGAGTCATACTATGAGTTTGATTGTTCTACAAATATCACCATATTAATAGTATTATTCCGGATTCCACTCTTAGCAATATCCAAGTAAGTTAAACGACTTTACCCATACTTTTAATCCATCCCATCATAACAATTTTATGATAAAGCTACTATACCTCGAAGGAAGGAATTTAGAGGATAATTTTGGCGCCCAACTTCTTGGAATAATCAAACGCCTAGCATCTTCAATGATTGCATATATTAAAATAATATAACCATACATTGTCACGCTAAATTATACTCAGTCATGTTGCCACAAATAAGTTTCTAGATATCAATATATCTTTCACTTGATTGTTTCTGAAAACAATTCTTTTCATTTCCAAAATCACCTTGATCAACAAAACATTATTTTTAAGATAACGTAATATGAAAGCAATCATGACTCTAGATTCTAAGTACGAATTATTTGCTCTCTATATCAATCAATTATTAACCACATGGAGCTAGGTAGGAAATACCAAAAATCTACAATAGGACTCAATTTTAAAATTCACTAATACAGTACCAATCTTAAATGATTTTTACCAGATCATAACAGTTATATCTCAATTAACAATATAAGTGTAAAGTAGTTATGTGGATGCCAATGAATACTAAAATTTGTGCAAATTCACTTTGATTGGTTGTTCATGATAAATAAGTTCAAGTTAATTCAAAATTATACCACGAAGTGCTACTCAAAAACAACATCCCTCTTAGTCGTCTTTAGTGATTACACGAACCAAATTCACTACACCAAAACCGATCATCACGTGAGATGATGTAGCTTGAAAGGAGAACATCGACATGTTCATCATATCATCCATATGACTCATGCTTTACCTTTCGGTTACGTGTTCCGAGGCCATGTATGTACATGCTAGGCTCGCCAAGTAGAACCGTAGTATTGCGTGTGTTTCAAGGCCATGTATGTACATGCTAGGCTTGAAAACACCCGATGTATGCGACCGTTGAGTCTATCACACCTGATCATCACGTGGTGTCTCGAAACGCCGAACTTTCTTGACGGTGCATACATAAGGAAGAACACATTATTATCTTGATATTAAGTTAGAGGGATATCTTATAATGCTACCGTCGCTATCTAAGAAAAATAAGATTCATAAAAGGGATTAACATCACATGTACGGATAATGTGATATGATATGGTCCTTCTTGCACTTGATCTCCATCATGTGCATCATGGTATGATCTCCATCATTCCACCGGCGTGGTACCAAGTTCCATGGAACCCCATCTTGATTGTCCATCAATAATAAGACAACCATATGGATACCTTCTGGTATATCAATGGTTTACAAAAGAGATCATCTCATAATCAAATTTTTAACATTGATCATATCACATCACATGCCCAGCAAAAACTAGTTAGACGCCTCTAATTTATTTTTGCATATTTTACGTGGCTTAGGGCTTTCGAGGATAGAACCGTTCATACCTACAAAAATCAACCACAACGTTGATAAACATATTTTTACCAACCCTTCGTAGATTAGATCTTAACTATAGTTGGAGAAACGGACACCCCCTCAGCCACAAGTGGGACAATTCTCGCATACATAGTACACGTAAACTTAGTCTAGGGAAGCTTCATCCAACTATGCCACTAAGATCATAAAATACTCAAGGATGCAATAATATGACCATCAATGCCCACATACACCTATCTATTCTACCCGTACAAAAAATCTACGCATGGACCCGGCTCTGATACCACTGAAGGGGTCGTTGCATAGAAAACAAAAAAATTCCTACGCGGGAGACACCTGAAAGGCCAAGATCTAATCTAGGAGATGAAAGAGATAGTCTTAAGAAGAACATAACCTCAAATAATCAAAGCGTTATGAGATCAAATATCGTTGTTGGCGTAGTCGTACTCACACCGATCCCGAGAGCGAGAAGATGTGCACCGCAATCCGGCGGTGCCTCCGTTATCGGTCACACGTACGGTTGATGATGACCTCCGTTCTCTCGATCCAGCGGGGAGGCGGAATTGGAGGATCCTTCGGAAACCAGCAGAACGACAATGTGGTGTGGTGGAGAAAACTTTGTTCAGGTCTTCGCCAAGCGCATGAACATGAGATGGATCAGCGGGAGGATGGAGATGGAGATGACACCAAGTGTGTGAAGGAGAGAGATCTCATGCCCTCTATTTATATGAGGGGAGGCAGCCACGAAATTTTGGTGCCTACACCTCTCCCCTCATTATGTGGGTGGAGTCTCCACTCAACCCACTCATTCTCTCATCAATTCCCACTCAAAATTCCAAGGGTTTTCTTTAATAATTAAATAAAACAATTTTATTTCTTTATTTTAATATTTGTTAATCCTTTTAAAAAACGTTAACACTTACCCCCTTGAACTATTTGTTAATCAAAGATTAACATATACCACCTTGAACTATGTCAATATTCCCTGAAACAATTCCGGTGACTATTTCAATATTCCCCGGAACAATTAAGGTGTTGTCCAAACTTTTCTCCGATATTCCGTATACTCTCAAATGCGTCATAAAACCTTAAGTGTGTCATCCTATGGTTCGCGAATAACATCGACATGATCGAGCCTCCTCTCCGATCAATAATCAACATCGGGATCTGGAGATCCGTGATGAATCCTATGTATTAAACGATGACTCTCGTGATTGTGTGAACCATCAACGTCGTGACTATTCCCTTTGTCTCGCGATATTTTACTTGTCCGAGATCCGATCATCAGTATCACCCATACCTTGTTTTGATCTCATTACCGACAAGTACTCTTTTCTCGTTTCCATGATATGACATCACTAGTGGAAACAAGGGCATTAGTCCCGGTTGGTAAGGCCCATTTGTCCCGGTTGTGCAACCGGGATGGGCCGGCCGGGACAAATGGCCCTCCCCCATTGGTCCCGGTTGTACCAGGACCCGGGATGGTAGGGATGGCCCACGTGGTGAACATGGCCAGGGAGTTCGTCCCGGTTCGTTTTAGGAACCGGGATGGATACCTTTTCTGAAAAAACAAATATTCCGCCCACTTTGCCTGCCGCGGCAGGTTTTTTTTTTCTTTTTCATTTTTTTTGGCTCCTATCTCGCAATCCCCAACTGGGCTCCCATTCCCCAACCGCGTCCGCTGGCCCACGTCTTTAATTAATCCCACTGGCCATATTTTGGTCAAAGGGCCGACTGGCCCGCGTCTTTTATTATAAGCCCACTGGCTACATTCGGTCAAAGGGTCCACCGGCCACGCGGGGTCAAAGGGGCCACTGGCCAGCAGCCTAGTGGCTGGCTCGCCCGGTCCCTTAAATTAAGACCACAGGGACGCGCGGTCAAAGGGCCCACTGGCCGCCTCGTCTTCCCGCGCCTCCACTTCCCCGCGCGAGCGTGGCCACGAACGGCACGCCTCGGCTCCCCCCGCATTCATGGCCGCCTGCAACCGCCGCCACGTTCCGGCCGCCGGTTGGCATGCCAGCCTCCCCCGGGTCCTTTTTAAAGAGCCCCCGCCGCCCGTACATCTGATTCACCCCGGCCGCGTCCCAGCCCACGCAACCCTAGCCGCCATGTCGCGTTGGTTCAATCACCCCAGGAACGACCACGAGGCCGGGTCTTCGAGCGGCTACGGCCAGAGAGGCGCCGGCGTCCCCCCGCCACCGGCGGAGGCCTTCGGCTTCGGCCCGGGAGGTGTCCGCATTGGCGGGCAGCCGCGCGTCCCCGCTCCACCTCTGGCATCACGCGCGCCGCCCCGCGCCGCGCCCAAGGGCAAGCGTTTCCGCCGCTACGTGCGGAAGGAGGAGGCCGAGTGGCACTGGGACCATGCCACCCCGGTGTTCTGGCCGGACGTCCACCTCCCGGACGGCTGGCACCTGAACCCGCAGCGCATCCCCGTGCCGCCGGCCCCGACCAACGAGGCCGCGCGTGAGGAGATCGACCGCCGGCGCCGGCTCCTGCCGGCCCACCTCCTTAGGGACCATGCGTACGCGCGGAGCTCCCCCTACTGGGCCACCTGGTTCCAGCAGGAGCACGACCAGCGCCGTCGCTCCTACATCCCCACAGCCGAGAAGGTGAGCACCGCCGACTACCCCGCGCCACCGCCGGGCAGGGAGCCGGAGCTTTGGCTCCTGGAGGACATCGCCGAGAACATGGACGAGGACGACGACCCCGAGCTCCAGGCCGGCTTGGAGGAAGCCTACGAGGCCTCCCGCCGCTCCCTCGTCGAGGACGAGGTCAAGCGGTGGGAGCAGGTCCTGGCCGCCGCTGCCGCCGACGGCGCAGCCATGCCGCCCCCTTCGGCGCCTGCCTCTTGGTGGCAGACAATGAACGCCGACCTGGAGGCGTCCGAGGACCAGCCGCTGCCCCCCGGCCTGGAGTACAGGATGACCTGGGCCTGGACAGGCGGCGTATGGTCGCCGGAGGAGCTGCCGCCGCCGCCGGAGGAGCTGCCCCCGCCACCGCCGCACGCGCGCCCGATGCCTCCGCAGCCACCGACGGGCCCGCCCCAGCTGCCTGCCCACCTGTGGCAGGCACCCGCCTACCGTACCACTGCATCTCCACCTGTGGCAGGCACTCGCCGGTGCGCCCCCCCCCCCCCAAATATACTAAGCTACCCATCCCCTAAGAAAGGGTCGGCCGCATGTGGCCGCGCCGCCGCCCCCTATATGTAAGCACGGCCGGCCGCCTGTGACCGCGCCGCCCCCCTATGTAAGCACGGCCCCGGGGCCTTTTTTAATATATTTTTAACATTAGAAAAAGAGAGATAACAATGAATATTTGCTTTGGGAATAATGGGCGGCGCGGTCACAGGCGGCCGGCCGTGCTTACATATAGGTGGCGGCGGCGCGGCCACAGGCGGCCGGCCGTTTCTTGGGGGGGTGGGTAGCTTAGTCTATTTGGGGGGGCGCACCGGCGGCGGCGGGGGCAGCTCCTTCGGCGGCGGCGGCAGCTCCTCCGGCGACCATACGCCGCCTGTCCAGGCCCAGGTCATCCCGTACTCCAGGCCGGGGGGCAGCGGCTGGTCCTCGGACGCCTCCAGGTCGGCGTTCATTGTCTGCCACCAAGGGGCAGGCGCCGAAGGGGGCGGCATGGCTGCGCCGTCGGCGGCAGCGGCGGCCAGGACCTGCTCCCACCGCTTGACCTCGTCCTCGACGAGGGAGCGGCGGGAGGCCTCGTAGGCTTCCTCCAAGCCGGCCTGGAGCTCTCCATTGTAGATTGGCCTATGAACGCAATTCTAGTCATCTTTTGGAAGAGGTCTCACAAGCGTCAATTTATTCAAAACAAAATGACTCCGGAAATCCATTAATATGGAGTTGCTTCATGTTATCTGTTCCGATAGGAACTAAAATGGTGGTGTCACAATTTAAGTGAAATTCTTTTACGTCTTGCAACGTTTAGCATTAAGTCTTATAGATGTTTACTTTACAAACATGATTTATATTAACATATCCATCAATTATGGAATATGGTCATAGTTTGAACAATCTCATTTGTTCTCACAAAAGACCAGAACAAAATAACAACTTATTAAGTTCTTAAAAGAAATCTTGAATGTTTGGTTCAATAAGACAGTGAACACGATAACACTTTATTTCTGTTCTTGTCATAATCGATTCCATGTCTATTACTAGTTTCTTTTAGGCCCTTGTAATTCTTGCATTGCGTTTCTTTGCATGACAACTCATACCAACCAATGTGGGTATCAAAATACCCAAAAAATACTTTGTTAACTAGTAATACATCTATGACTTGTATATCAAGTATATACACCTGAGCTGGACCTGTCCAGTATATTCTTTTCTTCCATTACCTTTTGTAATTCTATTTTCAATATTCCCCTTCCTTTATAGAATCATTCAACATCAAACAATGCTAGTCGTACTAGCACATTTTCCTTGGCATGTTAGTCATATACTATCACCTATTGAGTCATACTATGAGTTTGATTGTTCTACAAATATCACCATATTAATAGTAATTATTCCGGATTCCACTCTTAGCAATATCCAAGTAAGTTAAACGACTTTACCCATACTTTTAATCCATCCCATCATAACAATTTTATGATAAAGCTACTATACCTCGAAGGAAGGAATTTAGAGGATAATTTTGGCGCCCAACTTCTTGGAATATTCAAACGCCTAGCATCTTCAATGATTGCATATATTAAAATAATATAACCATACATTGTCACGCTAAATTATACTCAGTCATGCTGCCACAAATAAGTTTCTAGATATCAATATATCTTTCACTTGATTGTTTCTGAAAACAATTCTTTTCATTTCCTAAATCACCTTGATCAACAAAACATTATTTTTAAGATAACGTAATATGAAAGCAATCATGACTCTGGATTCTAAGTAGGAATTATTTGCTCTCTATATCAATCAATCATTAACCACATGGAGCTAGGTAGGAATACCAAAAATCTACAATAGGACTCAATTTTAAAATTCACTAATACAGTACCAATCTTAAATGATTTTTACCAGATCATAACAGTTATATCTCAATTAACAATATAAGTGTAAAGTAGTTATGTGGATGCCAATGAATACTAAAATTTGTGCAAATTCACTTTGATTGGTTGTTCATGATAAATAAGTTCAAGTTAATTCAAAATTATACCACGAAGTCCTACTCAAAAACAACATCCCTCTTAGCCGTCTTTAGTGATTACACGGACCAAATTCACTACACCAAAACCGATCATCACGTGAGATGATGTAGCTTGAAAGGAGAACATCGACATGTTCATCATATCATCCATATGACTCATGCTTTACCTTTCGGTTACGTGTTCCGAGGCCATGTATGTACATGCTAGGCTCGCCAAGTAGAACCGTAGTATTGCGTGTGTTTCAAGGCCATGTATGTACATGTTAGGCTTGAAAACACCCGCTGTATGCGACCGTTGAGTCTATCACACCTGATCATCACGTGGTGTCTCGAAACGCCGAACTTTCTTGACGGTGCATACATAAGGAAGAACACATTATTATCTTGATATTAAGTTAGAGGGATCATCTTATAATGCTACCGTCGCTATCTAAGAAAAATAAGATTCATAAAAGGGATTAACATCACATGTACGGATAATGTGATATGATATGGTCCTTCTTGCACTTGATCTCCATCATGTGCATCATGGTATGATCTCCATCATTCACCGGCGTGGTACCAAGTTCCATGGAACCCCATCTTGATTGTCCATCAATAATAAGACAACCATATGGATACCTTCTGGTATATCAATGGTTTACAAAAGAGATCATCTCATAATCAAATTTTTAACATTGATCATATCACATCACATGCCCAGCAAAAACTAGTTAGACGCCTCTAATTTATTTTTGCATATTTTACGTGGCTTAGGGCTTTCCAGGATAGAACCGTTCATACCTACAAACATCAACCACAACGTTGATAAACATATTTTTACCAACCCTTCGTAGATTAGATCTTAACTATAGTTGGAGAAACGGACACCCCCTCAGCCACAAGTGGGACAATTCTCGCATACATAGTACACGTAAACTTAGTCTAGGGAAGCTTCATCCAACTATGCCACTAAGATCATAAAATACTCAAGGATGTAATAATATGACCATCAATGCCCACATACACCTATCTATTCTACCCGTACAAAACATCTACGCATGGACCCGGCTCTGATACCACTGAAGGGGTCGTTGCATAGAAAACAAAAAAAATTCCTACGCGAGAGACACCTGAAAGGCCAAGATCTAATCTAGGAGATGAAAGAGAGAGTCTTAAGAAGAACATACCCTCAAATAAACAAAGAGTTATGAGATCAAATATTGTTGTTGGCGTAGTCGTACTCACACTGATCCCGAGAGCGAGAAGATGTGCACCGCAATCCGGCGGTGCCTCCGTTATCGGTCACACGTACGGTTGATGATGACCTCCGTTCTCTCGATCCAGCGGGGAGGCGGAATTGGAGGATCCTTCGGAAACCAGCAGATCGACAATGTGGTGTGGTGGAGAAAACTCCGTTCAGGTCTTCGCCAAGCGCATGAACATGAGATGGATCAGCGGGAGGATGGAGATGGAGATGACACCAAGTGTGTGAGGGAGAGGGATCTCATGCCCTCTATTTATATGAGGGGAGGCAGCCACGAATTTTGGTGCCTACACCTCTCCCCCATTATGTGGGTGGAGTCTCCACTCAACCCACTCATTCTCTCATCAATTCCCACTCAAAATTCCTAGTGTTTTCTTTAATAATTAAATAAAACAATTTTATTTCTTTATTTTAATATTTGTTAATCCTTTTAAAAACGTTAACACTTACCCCTTGAACTATTTGTTAATCAAAGATTAACATATACCACCTTGAACTATGTCAATATTCCCCGAAACAATTCGGTGACTATTTCAATATTCCCCGGAACAATTAAGGTGTTGTCCAAACTTTTCTCCGATATTCCGTATACTCTCAAATGCGTCATAAACCTTAAGTGTGTCATCCTACGGTTCGCGAATAACATCGACATGATCGAGCCTCCTCTCCGATCAATAATCAACATCGGGATCTGGAGATCCGTGATGAATCCTATGTATTAAACGATGACTCTCGTGATTGTGTGAACCATCAACGTCGTGACTATTCCCTTTGTCTCGCGATATTTTACTTGTCCGAGATCCGATCATCAGTATCACCCATACCTTGTTTTGATCTCATTACCGACAAGTACTCTTTTCTCGTTTCCATGATATGACATCACTAGTGGAAACAAGGGCATTAGTCCCGGTTGGTAAGGCCCATTTGTCCCGGTTGTGCAACCGGGATGGGCCGGCCGGGACAAATGGCCCTCCCCATTGGTCCCGGTTGTACCAGGACCGGGATGGTAGGGATGGCCCACGTGGTGAACATGGCCAGGGAGTTCGTCCCGGTTCGTTTTAGGAACCGGGATGGATACCTTTTGAAAAAAAACAAATATTCCGCCCACTTTGCCTGCCGCGGCAGGTTTTTTTTTTCTTTTTCATTTTTTTTTGGCTCCTGTCTCGCAATCCCCAACCGGGCTCCCCTTCCCCAACCGCGTCCGCTGGCCACGTCTTTAATTAAGCCCACTGGCCATATTTTGGTCAAAGGGCCGACTGGCCCGCGTCTTATTATAAGCCCACTGGCTACATTCGGTCAAAGGGTCCACCGGACACGCGGGGTCAAAGGGGCCACTGGCCAGCAGCCTAGTGGCTGGCTCGCCCGGTCCCTTAAATTAAGACCACAGGGACGCGCGGTCAAAGGGCCCACTGGCCGCCTCGTCTTCCCGCGCCTCCACTTCCCCGTGCGCGCGTGGCCACGAACGGCACGCCTCGGCTCCCCCCGCATTCATGGCCGCCTGCAACCGCCGCCCACATCCCGGTCGCCGGTTGGCATGCCAGCCTCCCCCGGGTCCTATTTAAAGGGCCCCCGCCGCCCGTACATCCGATTCACCCCGGCCGCGTCCCAGCCCACGCAACCCTAGCCGCCATGTCGCGCTGGTTCAATCGCCCAGGAACGACCACGAGGCCGGGTCTTTGAACGGCTCCGGCCAGAGAGGCGCCGGCGTCCCCCCGCCACCGGCGGAGGCCTTCGGCTTCGGCCCGGAGGTGTCCGCATTGGCAGGCAGCCGCGCGTCCCCGCTCCACCTCCGGCATCACGCGCGCCGCCCCGCGCCGCGCCCAAGGGAAAGCGTTTCCGCCGCTACGTGCGGAAGGAGGAGGCCGAGTGGCACTGGGACCATGCCACCCCGGTGTTCTGGCCGGACGTCCACCTCCCGGACGGCTGGCACCTGAACCCGCAGCGCATCCCCGTGCCGCCGGCCCGACCAACGAGGCCGCGCGCGAGGAGATCGACCGCCCGCGCCGGCTCCTGCCGGCCCACCTCCTCAGGGACCACGCGTACGCGCGGAGCTCCCCCTACTGGGCCACCTGGTTCCGGTAGGAGCACGACCATCGTCGTCGCTCCTACATCCCCACAGCCGAGGAGCTGAGCACCGCCGACTACCCCGCGCCACCGCCGGGCAGGGAGCCGGAGCTTTGGCTCCTGGAGGACATCGCCGAGAACATGGCCGAGGACGACGACCCCGAGCTCCAGGCCGGCTTGGAGGAAGCCTAAGAGGCCTCCCGCCGCTCCCTTGTCGAGGACGAGGTCAAGCGGTGGGAGCAGGTCCTGGCCGCCGCTGCCCGCCGACGGCGCAGCCATGCCGCCCCCTTCGGCGCCTGCCCCTTGGTGGCAGACAATGAACGCCGACCTGGAGGCGTCCGAGGACCAGCCGCTGCCCCCCGGCCTGGAGTACGGGATGACCTGGGCCAGGACAGGCGGCGTATGGTCGCCGGAGGAGCAGCCGCCGCCGCCGCCGCCGCGCCCCCGATGCCTCCGCAGCCACCGGTGGGCCCGCCCCAGCTGCCTGCCCACCTGTGGCAGGCACCCGCCTACCGTACCACTGCATCTCCACCTGTGGCAGGCACCCGCCGGTGCGCCCCCCCCCCCCCCCCCCCAAATAGACTAAGCTACCCACCCCCCCAAGAAACGGCCGGCCGCCTGTGGCCGCGCCACCGCCCCCTATATGTAAGCACGGCCCGCCGCCTGTGACCGCGCCGCCCCCCTATGTAAGCACGGCCCCCGGTCCTTTTTTAATATATATTTGTGTCGAAATACCGCGTCGTCCCTAGTTCAACCCCGCCGGCGGAACCAACGCCGGCGGGATCTTCCTACCCGTTCCTGCCGCCGGCACGGCTTCGCCAAGGCTAGTCCGCTGTCCTGGGTGGTGGCTCGGACTGGGGAGAGGGCCGAGATATTTATACAACTGGGCCTTAGTCCCGGCCCGTGCCACCAACCGGGACTAGAGGTAGCCCCTTTGGTCCCGGTTGGTAGCACGGCCCGGGACCAAAACGTTTTTCGAAATTTGCTGCCCCCTACACGCCCAAATTTTTTAGCGCCAAAAATTTGAAAAATGTTTAAGTTTGACATTAAATAACTTCTACATACTTTCGAATTTGACAAAAATTCCAACATGAAAAGTGCTAGAATTTGCATAACTAATTCAAATCCATTTTTATTTTAACTAAATAACTATTCTAACTATTGAAACTATTAATTGTTTTACTATTTGCATATAATTTGAATATAAATATCTTATAATTTTTGTTTTCTCTTGTGATCTTCCGATTGAGTCCAGAGCATACAGGGCATCTGGGTGATTTATTCCGTCGATGAACCCAAGGATAGTGCTCAAGCAAGGTTTGTCATGCAATTTGCTTGCAATGCATGGCTTAAACATTTTCTCCAGCCTTTGCTGCAACTTTATATAAAGTTCGACAAAGCGAGTTGTACCTTATTGACACGGTGAATTTGAGATCTTCGTCTACAACAGAAAAACCATAGTTTTCCTTCGAAGGTTTACTCTGAGCATTCTTTCGCCATATTTTCAAAATAGTGGTGGATTTCTTTGATATTTCTGATCTCAAGAACCTTCAGTACCTGGCAACACGGAAGACCTACATTGAGGAGTGTATGCATTAGCATTGCCAAAGTAACCGCACAGGTGCAACCCTTTGCGTCATTTGAACTCCAAGGTAGTTAGCTTGTTGTTCAGCTAGACGTTTCTCCTCCAAAAATTTATCATAACTGTTAAAGAAGTATTGAAGATCTATTTCTGTTTTTAAGGATATCTGTCAATATGGTGTACGTACTATCACGTCGAAGTCTGGAGGACATGTCTTCACATAGAATCTCTGCCATTTCTATTATTCTTACTACTTCCTCTGCGAGGTTCACTGTTGGTAACATCGTTCTGAACCAGAAAGTGCTCAAGGAAGGTTTATCATGCAGCTTTGCTTGCAAAATAAGCTCAACTTGCTCCAGGATGGTATCGGTACTATCACTTCGAAGTGTGCCTGCAATATCTGCGCAAAATATATGACGCCCATATGGCTGCACACACAGGGCTGGTTACAGCGGCCCTGTGTGCAAAGCACATCCCAATGGACGATACGGAGGAGAGAGAAACCGAAAAGTGCGTGGGTGGCCGCTGGTTTGGAGATAATGAAGTCAGGATGGTCATAGTTGTCAAGCACTCAATGCTTGCCAGCTTTTGACCGTTCAATACAAATTATTGGTCAAACTTGCACCTACTCCGTTCATAATCACAGAATAGGTATAAATATCATTTTGGCTAACAAATATCGTTTATTATTACAGAATATTTGTGAACACTTTTTCAACAGAACTATGATCATGTATTCCACGTTTACTATTACACATCACCAACAACATCCCTGTTAGTCTTCTGAATGAAATTTCTTCGTGTAGAGATGGTCCATGAACCTTGTCCCTTGCTTATGATCGCTTCGGCCGTAACCATGGAGCATCTTCATTATTTAACGGGATGGTGGGGTCAGCTTTCACTATGAAGGGTGGAATTTCAACAAACTTATTATAATCTTCTGACATGTTGTCGTGTCCTCGATTCCCACGATGTTTGTTTACCCAGAGAGAACTATGTGACGCTTCGGCTCATCGTATGATGAATTTGTTTCCTTATTTTTTCTTTTTTTCGGTCTGGAAGACATGTCCTTCACATAGAAGACCTGAGCCACATCATTGGCTAGGACGAATGGTTTGTCATTGTAACCAATATTGTTGAGATCCACTGTTGTCATTCCATAAAGCGGGTCTACCTTTACCCCTTCTCCATTCAGGTTGACCCATTTGCACTTGAACAAAGGGACCTTAAAAGAAGGTCCATAGTCAAGTTCCCATATGTCCTCTATGTAACCATAGTATGTGTCATTTTTTCCATTCTCGTTTGTTGTATCAAAGCGGACACCACTGTTTTGGTTGGTGCTCTTCTTATATTGGGAGCTCGTGTAAAATGTATTCCCATTTATCTCGTACCCTTGAAAACTCCCAATAGTCGAAGATAGTGACCCTGCCAACATGTACAGCTGATCTTCAACAGTGGTGTCATTTATAAGATGTGTTTGCAACCAACTTCCGAAAGTCTCCATGTGTTTGCGTTTAATCCATGAGTCATCCTTTCCCGGGTTTGCAGACCGTACAATAATCTTGTGTTCCTCGAGATACGTAGCCATGAACATAGAATTTTGTAGAATTTTGTAGTGTGCTTTGGTGAAAGAATGCCCGTCCGTAGGTATCATTGTTTTCTTTCCCAGCGTTCCTTTCCCCCTCAGTCTCCCCTCATGCCGCGATTCAGGAACACCAATTGTCTTAAGGTCAGGAATAAAGTCAACACAGAACCCAATGACCTCCTCTGTCCCATAGCCCTTCGAGATGATTCCTTCTGGCCTAGTACGGTTATGAACATATTTCTTCAAGACTCCCATGAACCTCTCAAAGGGAACATATTGTGTAGAAATACCGGACCAAGAATATGAATCTCTTCACATATGTGAACCAGGAGATGAGTCATAATGTTAAAGAAGGATGGTGGGAACACCAACTCAAAACTAACAAGACACTGGACCACATCCCTCTGTAATCTTTTCAGAATTTCTGGATCGATTATCTTCTGGGATATTAAGTTCATGAATGCACATAGCTTCACAATGGGTACTCGAACATTTTCCGTAGAAGCCCCCTCAATGCAATCGGAAGCAACTGCGTCATAATCACGTGGCAGTCATGAGACTTCAGGTTTGGAATTTTTCTCTGTCATGTTTATTATCCCCTTTATATTCGACTAGAAGCCAGACGGAACCTTGATACTGTAAAGGACTTCAAAGAATATTTCCTTCTCTGCTTTAGTAAGAGCGTAGCTGCTTAAGTAATGGCGCCATGTATCTGTGTGCTTGTTCCTTGGGTCTTTCATACGTTGCTGGTCCTCCCGTGCTTCTGGCGTATCTTTTGACTTCCCATACACGCCCAGAAAGCATAGCAGATTGACACAGAGATTCTTTGTCATGTGCATCACGTCGATCGAAGACCGGACCTCTAAAACTTTCCAATAGGGTAGCTCCCAAAATATAGATTTCTTCTTTCACATGGGTGTGCGCTTATCAGGGCCGTGCGAAACTGGTTGGCTGCCAGCAGCCTTACCAAAGATTACTTCTAGGTACTTGACCATATCGAATATATCATTACCACTACGGAGCTCAGGCTTCTTCCGGTTATCTGCCTCACCTCTGAAATGCTTCCCTCCTTTCTTTCTTACGGGATGCTTGATCGGAAGAAATCTACGATGCCCCAGGTATACAACCTTTTTACATTTATCCAAAAAACACTGTCAGTCTTATCTAAACAGTGTGTGCATGCATTGTATCCCTTGTTTGTATGTCCGGAAATGTTACTAAGAGCAGGCCAATCATTGATGGTTACGAAAAGCAACGCCCGTAGGTAAAATGGCTTTTGTTCATTCTCATCCCACACACGTACACCTGGTTTGCCCCACAATTGTAAGAGTTCTTCCACTAATGGCCTTAGATACACATCAATGTCGTTGCCAGGTTGCCTCGGGCCTTGGATGAGAACTGGCATCATAATGAACTTGCGCTTCATGCACAACCAAAAGGTTATACATACATAGAGTTACAGGACAAGTGCTATGACTGGAGCTCTGCTCCCCAAAAGGATTAAAGCCATCTGTACTTAGACCAAACCAGAAGTTTCTCGCCTCTCCTGCAAAGTCTGGAAAGTCTCTCTCGATCTTTCTCCACTGCGATCCATCGGCGGGGTGCCTCAACTTTCCGTCTTTCTTACGGTCTTCTTTGTGCCATCGCAACAACCTAGCATGATCTTTGTTTCTAAACAGACGTTTCAGCCGTGGTATTATAGGAGCATACCACATCACCTTAGCAGGAACCCTCTTACGGGGGGGCTAGCTGTCAACATCACCAGGGTCATCTGCTCTGATCTTATACCGCAGTGTAGTGCATATCGGACATTCATCCAAATTCTCGTACTTCTCACCGCGGAAGAGGATGCAGTCATTAATGCATGCATGTATCTTCTGCACATCTAATCCTAGAGGGCAGAGAGCTTTCTTTGCTTCGTACGTACTCTCAGGCAATTCGTTATTCTTTAGAAGTTGTGGCTTCATTAGTTGAAGTAAACTCTCAAATGCCTTGTCAGTCACACCGTTCTGTGCCTTCCATTTCAGCAACTCCAGTGTGGTACCGAGCTATGTGCTACCATCTTCGCAATTTGGGTACAACAATTTTTTGTGATCCTGTAACATGTTGTCCAGCTTCAACCTCTCCAATTTATTTTCATAGTATTCCCTTGCATCAGCAATAACTCGGCCAAGATCATCATCGGGCTGTTCTGATGCCTGTTCTTGATCACCTCCTTCTTCTGCATTCTCTTCCATTGCAGTATCGTCGTATTTAGGGAACAAATGATCTTCTTCTTCTTCATCATCGTCTTCCATCACAACCCCTCTTTCTACATGCTTGGTCCAGCAATTATACCTGGGCATGAAACCCCTCCGAAGTAGATGGCCGTGAAGGATTCTTTCGGAAGAGTGCTCTCTGACGTTCCGACAATCAACACATGGGCAACACATGAAGCCATTATCTTTGTTCGCCTGAGCTACAACAAGAAATGCATTCAGGTCTGCCATATACTTGGAAGTGCGTCGGTCACCATACATCCATCGCTGCCGTGCATCCAGCTGCATCGTATAATTAAGTTTATCAAAATACATTACAATAACATATTAATACAGAGATGACCACAGTACATCGAAAAATACTACTTTTTTATGTATCAGTTATAGATGAAAAAGATAAGTTTGTTAACCTCGGTCGAAGATACCATTTTCAGTGAGCTTATGTGTGGCTCGAGAATTTAGTCGAACACCTCGTGTGCATAGTAAAATAAAACACACTAACACCACCCTCTCTCACACCTCCAAGCAAAAAAAAAGATGGAAGGGGGGGCTGGGCAGTATATATATAGGGGAAGGGGCATTGGTCCCGGTTCGTGGACTGAACCGGGACAAATGTTCATGCGCGTGCCACGTGGCCTGTGGCTAGGCATTGGTCCCAGTCCGTGGCACGAGCCGGGACCGATATGTCCCCCACGAACCGGGACCAATGCCCCCAGGCGATTCCTGTTGCCCCGGGCACACAAACCGGGACCAATGCGTAGCATTTGTCCCGGATTTGGTTGCAACCGGGATAGCTGCACCCTGGCCCCCTGGACGAGAGGGGTTGTTTCCACTAGTGCATCCTTGTGACCTAGTCACGTGCTTTCAAGCGGTGTCTATGTGATATCACCGAGAGGGCCAAGAGTACATCTCTCTGTCATTTGGATGGATAAATCCCACTCTTGATCCATGAGCCTCAACTAATACTTTCTGAATACTTAACGGCACCTTTATAGTCACCATGTTATGGTGTGACGTTTCATGACATCAAAGCACCCTTTCGGTATGAGTGATTGACATGATCTCATGGTCTAAGGAATAACTTACTTTGTATGTTTGATATAACAATATAAACTAAATGACTTGATCGTATTGTTATACTTAGTTAGGGTCTATGTTCATCACATCATTCTTTTAATGATATGAACCCGTTATTAACAACATCCAATGTTCATGATCAGGAAACCTTGATCATCTATTAATCAACGAGCTAGTGAAAAGAGAGGATGTACTAGGAACCATTGTTTGTTTACTAAACACATATGTATCAATGTTTACGGTTAATACAATTCTAGCATGAGAAATAAACATTTATCATAAACAAGGAATAAGATAAATAACCACTTTATTATTGCCTCTCGCGCATATTCCCTAACCTAATAATTTCCCGATGAAGAAGGGATGCCTTGGGAGTCCCCAAGCTTAGACGCTTGAGTCTTGTTGAATATTTTGGGGAGGTCTAGAGGAGCTTTCCTAGCTTAATCTTTTCACTCTTCTTGATGTTTCATTAGCATCCTTCTCGCTTAACACTTGAAAACTTCCTTCACATCAAAACTTCAATGTTTTTCTCATTATCGGGGTTAGTGCATCAAAAAAAAAATCTCACTTGGTTCCTTTTGGGAAAAATTCATAAGAAATTACTTTCGAACATTATCTACCGTTACTAGCATGAAGTGAAGCTCTTTCACACTAAAAGAATCCACTCAAAACTCGTAAAAGGGAGAATGAAAAAAAAGACAACAAGATCAGCTCTTTGGAGATAGCTTTGGCTCCTCGAACAATTTCGTTTTGACAATGTGTTATGTATAGGTAGCACGTGTTGCCCCGAGTGTCGTGTTGACTGCTATGTAGTCGTCTAGAGGTACTAAGTGAATCTCGCAACCGTGGGTCTCCGCCAAGGTTTGTGGGTAAAGGTGTTACCTGCAAACAAACCTCGAGGCCAAGCGTAGAAGACAGGGTGCAAGACATCACGTCCCTCGGCAACGCTCTCCTGTCCAGGATTGCACCCGCAAAGCTACCTTCCCCCGGAGACCCAAACAGAAGATGTATCCCGGTAATCGTGGCGGGATGATACCTGGGAAGATATATACTCTGGATCCGAACACTTCTAGAACCTTGGTGTCCTCCTGGGCCACAAGGTAGGGACGCACTCCTCCCACACAAGACCTGGAGGTCAAAGGTTCTCAATGTCGTGCCAAGACAAAGGTGGTCTGAAGAGGGGATACGCGGTCCTCAAGAGATGAGAAGGCTTGATTTTGGACCTCACGAACCTCGAAAAACGAGGAGCCAATTGGGGAGGCCTGGCTGTTTACTCGAGGACAAACGAAACACTTTTCCCCACTATGAATGTCTTCCGCCAAAACTACATTTGTCCTCTATGAACGCCCGCGTGTTATGTTTCTAATCATGGATGAGTTCATAGATGGATTTTACGTGTCTAGCAAAGCCAACCTAGAGGTGAGTGAATCGGTCTCTGACTGACCCCGTAGCCTCCGCAAACCATGGTAGGGTCTCTCCGGGGCGAGCGGGGTTTAGGGTATCAAAAGCGCTCGTTTCTCACGATGTGTGTTGTCGCACATCTACGTGTTTGTTTGCGAATATGGAGAGGGGGATGGGAAGGAAATACCGTACCACCGTGTGTGGTAGATTGTAGATTGATGCAAATCACAATTCTCGAGAGGATCCGTCGTGGTTGCTAGGGTTTCGTGTAGCCTAGTTCGAAAGCATTTGAGATGTTAGCGAGATTTTGGGCAAATTCGAAATAAGTCTGATGAGTGTTTTAGACCGACAGAAATTCGAATTGTACTAGTGTACTATTCACCACGAGCAACTAATTAAAAAAGAAAAAGAAAAAAAGTCGAAATTGGGATGCCTGCGTACTACATAAAGGCGCAGCCGGCCAAGCAGCAAGGAAGCACCACCCGTCCTCACTCACCTACGGCTACACATCGCATCACATCCACCGCGCGCGGTTCGAGTAGAGCGTGATGGCTCGCATGAGTGTCCTTGGGATGCTGGCCATTGTGGTACTGGCAGCGACGGGCGCGGCTGCTGCTGCTTCCCGAGGCTGCCAGGGGCAGGGAGGAGGGGGCATCCTGGGCAAGCCCATCTCTGCGCTGAGGCCCGACGTGGTGGTCGGCGGCGCCGGCGAGGTGGCCACCGTGGGCGAGGCGCTGATGCTCTTGGAGCGGCGAAGAGTGAAGGGAGACACGGGCTACTTCATCATCTACATCAAAGAGGGGAGATATGAGGAGCACGTGGTGGTGGATGCTCCCAACGTTGTCCTGATCGGGGACGGCTGGGAGAAGACCATAATCACGGGGCACTTTTGCAACAGGACGGGGCAGGCTTTGCATGAGTCAGCGACACTCAGTAAGAATCGTCTACCGCTTATTCTGGACATATATACGTACTGTGCTAGCTAGGTGACTGAGTTCTCCTTCTTTCTTTCTTTCTTTCTTTCTTTCTTTCTTTCTTTACTTTGCAGCGGCAACACAAAAAGCGACAGGTTTCATGGCGCGCGACATGGGCATCCATAACACAGCGGGTGCGGCGAACGACCGCCAGGCGGTGGCCGTCTTCTCCGACTCGAACCACTCCGTGTTCTACAGAGTCGACATCAGAGGGTTTCAGGACACCCTGCTCGCCAACCAGTACATCCAATTCTACCGCGACTGCAGGATCTGGGGCACGGTGGATTTTGTGTTCGGGAACGCTGCGGCCCTGTTCCAGAACTGCTACCTCTACCCCCGCCGTCCGGCCGACACCCGGCAGCACGATGTCATCACGGCACAGGGCCGTGAAGAGCATGGCGGGAGCTCCGGGTTCGTCTTCCAAAACTGCAGCATCACGAGTTCGCCGGCTCCCAACGAAGGCCTCGGCAACATCACCACCTACCTTGGGCGCCCGTGGAAGCACCATGCCAGGGTGGTTTTCATGGGCTGCGCAATCGACTCCATCATCCATGCCGACTTGGGATGGCTGGGTGTCGTGGAACAACTCCAAGGGCGCGCCTGCACCGTCGACATCAGGCCACGACTCCCACATCTACTATGGTGAATACAGGAACCACGGACAGGGGGCCGGGGTCGCACACCGCGTGGACTGGGCACTACGGGAGAGCACATCTTTCCCGTGTGCTGAATTCTTTACCGTGTGCATTCAATCGGGCACACGGCAAAGATTATCTTTGCCGTGTGTCGCACACGGTAAAGAAAAACGCACGGTCTAGTTACACGGAAAGCACACGGTAAAGATTGACACACGGCAAAGAATCGAAAAAGCACACGGGAAAGAAAACACACGGTAAAGATTACGGCCACGTGGCCATTCCGTTGCGGGGCAGAACGGGACTGTTACGTCAGTTCTTTGCCGTGTGCATGCACACGGCAAAGATATCTCCTTTACCGTGTGCATGCACACGGCAAAGAACTGACACCAAACCACACGGTCCGAGCCCGCGAAAAAAAAATACTTTATTTCTTTGCCGTGTGCCTGCACACGGGAAAGATTTTTTCAGTCTTTGCCGTGTGCATGCACACGGTAAAGAAGTTTTTTATTTTTTCTTTCAAAATAGCTTGTTTAGTTTATAATTACTGTATTTAATTTCATTTATCAATTTATAAAAATTCCCCTTGTTTATTATGGCCTACCCTACCAGAAGCATGCAACTAGTTTTAGATTTCTACCACCTTTCGACGCCGTTATCGCGTGTTTCCGTATAAGTCCGGTATTTCTCCAGCGGAGGTAGGGTTTCACCGGAGGGGCTCTACGGAGCGTCTGGATGCCAACACAAGCTAGGGGTGTCATACCAAGTTAGTATAAATGTGTGTGCTTTGGATGGCAAAGATTGCACTCCGGGGTGCGGGCCGCTTCACGGGCATCCACCTCTCTCTCGTGAGTTTACACGCGTTTATAGGGTGAAACTCCGTATCGGACGAAACGTCGTGAATCTTCCGAAGAGTTATGTGCTACCAATGTCTATTAGGTTGCTATGGACTACCCTAACACAACCAAGCAACTAGTTCCACATTGCTACCCCCTTTCGACGCCGTTACCGCGTGTTTCCGTATAAGTCCGATATTTCTCCAGCGGGTCTAGGTTGCACCGGAGGGGGGACAGCGTCTGGATGCCAAAACAAGCTAGGGGTGCCACACCAAGTTAGTATAGTTGTGTTGTGTGCTTTGGATGGCAAAGATTGCACTCCGGGGTGCGGGCCGCTTCACCGGCATCCACTTCTCTCTCGTGAGTTTACACGCGCTTATAGGGTGAAACTCCCGTATCGGACGAAACGTCGTGAATCTTCCGAAGAGTTGTGTTGTACCAATGTGTATGGGTTGCTATGGACTATCCTAACACAACCAAGCAACTAGTTCCACATTGCTACCCCATTGCGACGCCGTTACCGCGTGTTTCCGTATAAGTCCGGTATTTCTCAGCGGGTCTAGGGTTTCACCGGAGGTGGGGCTACGGAGCGTCAGGATCGCAAAAAAAGCTAGAGGGTGCCATACCATGTTATTATAGTTGTATTGTGTGCTCTGGATGTCAAAGCTTTCACTCCGGGTGTGGGCCGCTTCACCGGCATCCACCTCTCTCTCGTGAGTTTACACGCGTTTATAGGGTGAAACTCCCGTATCGGACGAAACGTCGTGAATCTTCCGAAGAGTTGTGTGCTACGAATGTCTATTAGGTTGATATGGACTACCCTAACACAAGCAAGCAACTAGTACCACATTGCTACCCCCTTTCGACGCCGTTACCGCGTGTTTCCGTATAAGTCCGGTATTTCTCCAGCGGAGGTAGGTTTCACCGAGGGGCTCTACGGAGCGTCTGGATGCCAACACAAGCTAGGGGTGCCATACCAAGTTAGTATAGTTGTTTTGTGTGCTCTGGATGTCAAAACTTTCACTCCGGGTGCGGGCCGCTTCACCGGCATCCACCTCTCTCTCGTGAGTTTACACGCGCTTATAGGGTGAAACTCCCGTATCGGACGAAACGTCGTGAATCTTCCGAAGAGTTGTTGTACCAATGTGTATTGTGTTGCTATGGACTACCCTAACACAACCAAGAAACTAGTACCACATTGCTACCCCTTTCGACGCCGTTACCGCGTGTTTCCGTATAAGTCCGGTATTTCTCCAGCGGAGGTAGGGTTTCACCGGAGGGGCTCTACGGAGCGTCTGGATGCCAACACAAGCTAGGGGGTGCCATACCAAGTTAGTATAGTTGTGTTGTGTGCTTTGGATGGCAAAGATTGCACTCCGGGGTGCGGGCCGCTTCACCGGCATCCACTTCTCTCTCGTGAGTTTACACGCGCTTATAGGTTGAAACTCCCGTATCGGACGAAACGTCGTGAATCTTCCGAAGAGTTGTGTTCTACCAATGTCTATTAGGTTGCTATGGACTACCCTAACACAACCAAGCAACTAGTTCCACATTGCTACCCCCTTTCGACGCCGTTACCGCGTGTTTCCGTATAAGTCCGATATTTCTCCAGCGGGTCTAGGGTTGCACCGGAGGGGGGTCTACGGAGCGTCTGGATGCCAACACAAGCTAGGGGGTGCCATACCAAGTTAGTATAGTTGTGTTGTGTGCTTTGGATGCAAAGATTGCACCCCGGGGTGCGGGCCGCTTCACCGGCATCCACTTCTCTCGTGAGTTTACACGCGCTTATAGGGTGAAACTCCCGTATCGGACGAAACGTCGTGAATCTTCCGAAGAGTGTGTTGTACCAATGTGTATTGGGTTGCTATGGACTACCCTAACACAACCAAGCAACTAGTTCCACATTGCTACCCCATTTCGACGCCGTTACCGCGTGTTTCCGTATAAGTCCGTATTTCTCCAGCGGGTCTAGGGTTTCACCGGAGGGGCTCTACGGAGCGTCTGGATGCCAAGACAAGCTAGGGGGTTTCATACCAAGTTAGTATAGTTGTGTTGTGTGCTTTTGATGGAAAAGATTTCACTCCGGGGTGTGGGCCGCTTCACCGGCATCCACCTCTCTCTCGTGAGTTTACACGCGCTTATAGGGTGAAACTCCCGTATCGGACGAAACGTTGTGAATCTTCCGAAGAGTTGTGTTGTACCAATGTGTATTGGGTTGCTATGGACTAACCTAACACAACCAAGCAACTAGTTCCACATTGCTACCCCCTTTCGACGCCGTTACCGCGTGTTTCCGTATAAGTCCGGTATTTCTCCAGCGGAGGTAGGGTTTCACCGGAGGGGGCTCTACGGAGCGTCTGGATGCCAACACAAGATAGGGGGTGCCATACCAAGTTAGTAGTTGTGTTGTGATTTGGATGGCAAAGATTGCACTCCGGGGTTCGGGCCGCTTCACCGGCATCCACTTCTCTCTCGTGAGTTTACACGCGCTTATAGGTTGAAACTCCCGTATCGGACGAAACGTCGTGAATCTTCCGAAGAGTTGTGTTCTACCAATGTCTATTAGGTTGCTATGGACTACCCTAACACAACCAAGCAACTAGTTCCACATTGCTACCCCCTTTCGACGCCGTTACCGCGTGTTTCCGTATAAGTCCGCTATTTCTCCAGCGGGTCTAGGGTTGCACCGGAGGGGTCTACGGAGCGTCTGGATGCCAAAACAAGCTAGGGGGCCACACCAAGTTAGTATATTTGTGTTGTGTGCTTTGGATGGCAAAGATTGCACTCCGGGGTGCGGGCCGCTTCACCGGCATCCACTTCTCTCTCGTGAGTTTACACGCGCTTATAGGGTGAAACTCCCGTATCGGACGAAACGTTGTGAATCTTCCGAAGAGTTTGTTGTACCAATGTGTATTGGGTTGCTATGGACTAACCTAACACAACCAAGCAACTAGTTCCACATTGCTACCCCCTTTCGACGCCGTTACCGCGTGTTTCCGTATAAGTCCGGTATTTCTCCAGCGGAGGTAGGGTTTCACCGGAGGGGCTCTACGGAGCGCTGGATGCCAACACAAGCTAGGGGTGCCATACCAAGTTAGTATAGTTTGTTGTGTGCTTTGGATGGCAAAGATTGCACTCCGGGGTGCGGGCCGCTTCACCGGCATCCACTTCTCTCGTGAGTTTACACGCGCTTATAGGTTGAAACTCCCGTATCGGACGAAACATCGTGAATCTTCCGAAGAGTTGTGTTCTACCAATGTCTACTAGGTTGCTATGGACTACCCTAACAGAACCAAGCAACTAGTTCCACATTGCTACCCCCTTTCGACGCCGTTACCGCGTGTTTCCGTATAAGTCCGATATTTCTCCAGCGGGTCTAGGGTTGCACCGGAGGGGGTCTACGGAGCGTCTGGATGCCAAAACAAGCTAGGGGTGCCACACCAAGTTAGTATAGTTGTGTTGTGTGCTTTGGATGGCAAAGATGCACTCCGGGTGTGGGCCGCTTCACCGGCATCCACTTCTCTCTCGTGAGTTTACACGCGCTTATAGGGTGAAACTCCCGTATCGGACGAAACGTCGTGAATCTTCCGAAGAGTTGTGTTTACCAATGTGTATTGGGTTGCTATGGACTATCCTAACACAACCAAGCAACTAGTTCCACATTGCTACCCCATTGCGACGCCGTTACCGCGTGTTTCCGTATAAGTCCGGTATTTCTCCAGCGGGTCTAGGGTTTCACCGGAGGTGGGGCTACGGAGCGTCAGGATCGCAAAAAAAGCTAGAGGGTGCCATACCATGTTATTATAGTTGTATTGTGTGCTCTGGATGTCAAATCTTGCACTCCGGGTGTGGGCCGCTTCACCGGCATCCACCTCTCTCTCGTGAGTTTACACGCGTTTATAGGGTGAAACTCCCGTATCGGACGAAACGTCGTGAATCTTCGAAGAGTTGTGTGCTACCAATGTCTATTAGGTTGCTATGGACTACCCTAACACAACCAAGAAACTAGTACCACATTGCTACCCCCTTTCGACGTCGTTACCGCGTGTTTCCGTATAAGTCCGGTATTTCTCCAGCGGAGGTAGGGTTCACCGGAGGGGGCTCTACGGAGCGTCTGGATGCCAACACAAGCTAGGGGGTGCCATACCAAGTTAGTTTTAGTTGTGTTGTGTGCTTTGGATGGCAAAGATTGCACTCCGGGGTGCGGGCCGCTTCACCGGCATCCACTTCTCTCTCTGAGTTTACACGCGCTTATAGGTTGAAACTCCCGTATCGGACGAAACGTCGTGAATCTTCCGAAGAGTTGTGTTCTACCAATGTCTATTAGGTTGCTATGGACTACCCTAACACAACCAAGCAACTAGTTCCACATTGCTACCCCCTTTCGACGCCGTTACCGCGTGTTTCCGTATAAGTCCGATATTTCTCCAGCGGGTCTAGGGTTGCACCGGAGGGGGGTCTACGGAGCGTCTGGATGCCAACACAAGCTAGGGGTGCCATACCAAGTTAGTATAGTTGTGTTGTGTGCTTTGGATTCAAAGATTGCACCCCGGGTGCGGGCCGCTTCACCGGCATCCACTTCTCTCTCGTGAGTTTACACGCGCTTATAGGGTGAAACTCCCGTATCGGACGAAACGTCGTGAATCTTCCGAAGAGTTTGTACCAATGTGTATTGGGTTGCTATGGACTACCCTAACACAACCAAGCAACTAGTTTCACATTGCTACCCCCTTTCGACGCCGTTACCGCGTTTTCCGTATAAGTCCGGTATTTCTCCAGCGGTCTAGGGTTTCACCGGAGGGGCTCTACGGAGCGTCTGGATGCCAAGACAAGCTAGGGGGTTTCATACCAAGTTAGTAGTTGTGTTTGTGCTTTTGATGGCAAAGATTGCACTCCGGGTGTGGGCCGCTTCACCGGCATCCACTTCTCTCTCGTGAGTTTACACGCGCTTATAGGGTGAACTCGCGTATCGGACGAAACGTCGTGAATCTTCCGAAGAGTTTGTTCTACCAATGTCTATTAGGTTTCTATGGACTACCCTAACACAACCAAGCAACTAGTTCCACATTTCTACCCCCTTTCGACGCCGTTACCGCGTGTTTCCATATAAGTCCGATATTTCTCCAGCGGGTCTAGGGTTGCACCGGAGAGGGGTCTACGGAGCATCTGGATGCCAAAACAAGCTAGGGGGTGCCATACCAAGTCAGTATAGTTTGTGTTGTGTGCTGTATGGCAAAGATTGCACGCCGGGGCGGCCGCTTCACCGGCATCCACCTCTCCCTCGTGAGTTTACACGCGCTTATAGGGTGAAACTCCCGTATCGGACGAAACGTCGTGAATCTTCCGAACAGTTGTGTTGTACCAATGTGTATTGGTTGCTATGGACTACCCTAACACAACCAAGCAACTAGTTTCACATTGCTACCCCCTTTCGACGCCGTTACCGCGTGTTTCCGTATAAGTCCGCTATTTCTCCAGCGGGTCTAGGGTTTCACCGGAGGGGGCTCTACGGAGCGTCTGGATGCCAAAACAAGCTAGGGGGTGTCACACCAAGTTAGTATAGTTGTTTTGTGTGCTTTGGATGGCAAAGATTTCACTCCGGGTGTGGGCCGCTTCACCGCATCCACCTCTCTCTCGTGAGTTTACACGCATTTATAGGGTGAAACTCCCGTATCGGACGAAACGTCGTGAATCTTCCGAAGAGTTGTGTTCTACCAATGTCTATTAGGTTGCTATGGACTACCCTAACACAACCAAGCAACTAGTTCCACATTGCAACCCCTTTCGACGCCGTTACCGCGTGTTTCCGTATAAGTCCGGTATTTCTCCAGCGGGTCTAGGGTTTCACCGAGGGGGGCTACAGAACGTCTGCATCCCAACAAAATCTAGGGTGCCATACCATGTTATTATAGTTGTTTTTTGTTCTTTGGATGGCAAATATTGCACTCCGGGTGTGGGCCGCTTCACCGGCATCCACTACTCTCTAATATAGCGACTCTCGGGTTTTGCCGGACACAACGCTGGTCGGCGATGGAATCCAAACACAATAATACAGGGAGTTTCATAATAGGTTGGACTAATAATATTATATAATAGTAATAATTTAATTATGAATGTAATAATAGTAATAATAAATATAGGGAGTTTCATAACAGGTTGCGCTCCGGGGTGTGTGCGGGTTCACGGAGCGGAGGTAGGGCTACACCGAAGAGGGTTCGAGAGCGTCGAAATCTTTTCAATAAACATGTTGAGATTAATTACTTAGTACAAATAATAATAATAATTGTTTTAATAATATTGTATAATAGGAAAAGTAAAAAGAAGGGAGAAAAAAAAATAAAAATAAATCAGTCTTTCCCGTGTGCTTGCACACGGTAAAGAACCTATAAATCTTTACCGTGTGCTTGCACACGGCAAAGGTGCTCAAGTGGGCCCTCGTGCAGGGGCTGCGCGCTGCCATTTCTAGGTTTTTTCTTTACCGTGTGCCTCGATATTTGACACACGGTAAAGAACAAGCACACGGGAAAGATTACTGCTATACTGCACGTTCAGCACTCGATTTGGGGAAAAAATCCCAAATCGAACCACACACACAGTCGTCGTCCCCAGTCCGCCGCCGCCGTCGCCGATCTGCCGCCGCCGTCGCTTGCGGCCTCCTCCGCTGCTCCACGCCGACGAATCCCCCCGCCGGAACCTCCTGCGCCGCGCCCAATCTCCCCTCCACCTGTCCCCGGCCGCCGCTCGCCTCCGGCCGTGCACGGCCGGCCCGCCCGCCCTTTCCTCCACGCCGAAGAACTGCTGCAGTCCGGTAACTACTCCTTCCTCACCCTGCCCCCTCCCCCTGCTAAGCTAGAGGCGTCGCCGTCACCCTGTAGAATCGACGCTGGGTCTTGGCACCGCCGTGAGCACCGCCGTGAGGGCCAATGTGACAGCGCGAGCTCTGCCACAAGCGCGACCACCAGCGCGCTCGTCAGGTCGTAGTGGAGTTCCAGGTCGTTGTCGCCGACGCGGCACGATTCAGTCAGGTCACACGTACAGAGAAGGCAAACCCAATTCGCTACGCTCTTTCCCATGATGGGATTCCCCGAATTTTGGCATCTGTTCCTTTCCCTCTCTAGTCTGTAGCGCGATACTATACTGTGAGTAGTACTAGGTTGTTCAGTCTTACTGTGAATACGGATCATAGATGTGAATTACTTACTGGTCAGATAGAAATTGCATAGGAACACTCTGTGTACAGAAGTTGATGGGAGCAAACTCCCTCGGAAAAGTGGATATAGATAATACAAATCGAATTCTTATCTGTTTCCCCCAAACAAAGAGAGTTCTTATCTGTTCCATCTCGTTTTATCATGGTTAATGTGACTGTATTCTCTGTGTCGCACATTTGTTGTTTTATCATGGATTAAAAGCAAAGCTTCATGACATATTGTTGTTTTATCTTTACATATTTATCTGGAGGGTTTGGCAGGGCCCTTGATGTCCATGCCGTGGCTGCCCGCGTAGTAAAGCTCCGCCAGCTTCACGAACTCGAACACCTGCAGGGCGATTCAACTCCATCGGTTAGCTCAATTTCGGTTGTGGTGGTTAACTTAACTAGTGCTGATCGCTCTGTAGATGATGGCAATGGGAGGAGTTAATTGCTGTCAGGTGTACCCTGTATCCTGGCCGTTCCGTGTACTAGTACTAGTATGGAAAAAAAATAGCTGACCCAATGCATGCCAAACTGGTTAGCTGAGGCTGATTCCTTCGTGTGCGGCCTAGTAGGAACAGAAATGGTAATAGCTAGTAGTAGTGCTGATCGATTACAACTGCCGTAGTTTGATCACATATGCCCTATTCTATGTGTCTTGTTATACTGAAGCTAAACCCACATGCTCAAACGCTAATTTGTCCTTCAGGTCGAACACTAGTTTTTTTCCTTACTCTGCCGCCTCGCCGTTTGCTGCAACGCCGCGAAGTTGAACACAAGTTCATCTTCGCCGGCTGACGGCCGACGCGAGCTCACGACCAGGAAACCAGGATAATCAATATCCGAAAAAAATATTGGAGCAGAGTTTAATTGTGCCTGTAATCGTGTGATATTTTTTCATTTTTGTTTCCAGCTTTGGTGAAGGATGCTACCAAACAAGAGCTTTGGTGAAAATATTCATGTTTTCATACATATGTACTTACATATTTTGTTTCTGTTTTTCAGATGGACTAGGTCTCGCCATCCACGAGCGTAGGCGGTGCGCGTCCCCGAGCTTCTCCTTCCTTGCTGCTCCACCGTCTTCGCTTTCGCCCTGTGCGGTTGAGGTGAGCTAGAATTCCCTGTCCTCCGCCCTTCCTCCCCTTGCTCTGCCCCGGCCTTCGAGCCGATGCCACATTTATTTTAATGCATAGTCGCGTAACCCTAGGCGTCTCCCGTCCGGAAGGGTTACAAATTTATAAATATGCAGGACTGTCCGTCTCTGCATATTTATAACCGTAACTCCTCCGGATTGTCCACGTTTTTGGACAGCCCGAGTATGTGTAGATTGAGTCGCGTTTCATGTTCTATCCCTTCCTGAGACGGAATTTCGACGGCACCTCCCTGTTGTTCTTCGGATGCACACCCTCTCGGCTTGATAAGCTCGAGACGTGTATTCTGAAGAACAGCGGGGAGGTGCTGCCGAAATTCCATCTCGGGTCGGGGTAGAACATGGAACGCGACTCAATCTGCACATACTCGGGTGGGATTAGGCCCCTACCTATTAGAACTGTAGGTGAACCCTTGCATGCTTTGAAACATAAAATTTGTCCGTAATTAAATTGACGACATTGAATAATTTTATTATTACTTGCTTCATATTACTCGATATCGTAACAGCTGTCAACCAAAAGAGTCGAGGAAGATGACTGACCGTGAGTGGATGTACATTGGCCGGGAAAGTGAAACCAAGATTAGTCCTCACTGGTTTCGTAAGGTGGATGGATTCTTGGATCAAGCGTTTGCTGAGGGTAAATCTACTGCTTGGTGTCCGTGCAGTAAATGTAGGAACAACAGAATAAAAGTCAGGGATTCGATTGGAATAGACCTCGTTAAATATGGGTTTGTGGAGAACTACTACGTGTGGACGTACCATGGTGAGCAGGACCGTGTCATAGTGGAGGAGGCGGGAGAAGATGAGTCCGAGTCCGAGGACGACCGTGATAACGGGTTGTTAGGAGACATGGTAAAATGACTTCCGATGCACAAGTGGAAGAAGAGGAGCCAGAGGGTGCCGCGAAGGCTTTCTATGATATGTTAGAGTCCTCGGCTGCGCCTCTTCACCCCACACGGAATACAGGCAGCTGAAGGCCATCGGTGATATTATGGCTATCAAGGCCCGGTATAACCTTCCTCGAGACTGCTTTGATGACATAATGACCGTCGTTGGTCGCTGGCTCCCTGAAGGTCACATTCTGCCTTCGAGCTTCTACGGGTCGAAGAAAATCCTCCGTGCACTTAACATGCCATACGAGCAGATCCATGCCTGTCCGGAGGGATGCGTCCTATTTAGGAAAGAATACGAGCACTCCGGATACTGTCCCAAGTGCGGATCCTCAAGGTATGTGGAGGTAGACCCGGGTAATGGTCAGAAGAGGCAGAGCGCTGTCCCCGCCAACATCCTTAGGTATCTTCCGGTCGTACCAAGGATTCAGCGACTTTTCATGGACAAGGACACTGCGAAAATGATGACATGGCACAAAGATGGGAAAAGATACAAGGAAGACGCAAGCAAGAGGAAGATGATGGTACATCCGTCGGACGGTCAAGCATGGAAGAATTTTGACAACAAACATCGTGTGAAAGCAGCCGAGGCTCGGAATGTGCGAATTGCCATGTCGACCGATGGGTTCAATCCGTATGGTATGACGGCTGCCTCATACAGTTGCTGGCCCGTGTTTGTTATCCCGCTGAATCTCCCACCCGGCGCCATTATGCAACGCAAGTACATGTTCCTGTCGTTGATAATTCCGGGCCCAACTACCCGGGAAAAAATATGAGTGTGTACATGCAGCCGTTGATGGATGAGCTGAAAGAAGCTTGGGTTACGGGATTCCGGACATACGACCGAGCTACCAAGACACACTTCAATATGTTTGTCTGGTACCAGTACTCATTGCATGACCTACCGGCTTTTGGGCTGTTCATAGGCTGGTCCGTTCACGGAAAGTTTCCATGCCCGCAGTGCAAGAGTGCTATGGAGTTTTATTGGCTGAGTGAGGGTCGCAAGTATTGTTGCTTCGATCTGCATCGGCAGTTCCTTCGTGCTGACCATGAATTCAGACAAGACACTAAGAAGTTCACGAGAGATACCGTTGTCACAAAGACGGCACCTCCTAAATTAACCGGCGAACAGATACTCCTCAGTTAAACGCCCTCGAGGATCCTGAGAATCCAGGCAAGTTCAAGGGGTACGGTGTCACACACGCCTGGACTCACAAGCCGTCCCTGTGGGATCTCCCTTACTTCCCGGATCTCGAACAGCCACACTACATAGATGTGATGCACACCGAGAAGAATATCGGGGAGTCCGTTTTCGCTATACTGTTTGACATTCTTGATAAGTCGAAGGATAACGTCAAGGCTAGAGTCGATCTAAAAAAGCTTTGCGATAGACCAAATCTTGAGATGCAGCCACCCGGCGGGGGACAGAGATGGAGGAAGCCAAAGGCCCCTTGGGTTCTTACAAGGGAGCAAAGGAGGATAGCGCTCATGTGGATCGCCTTGTTGATGTTCCCCGATGGGTACGCGGCGAATCTAAAAAGGGGTGTCAGGATTGATCTCATGAAAATCATCGGGCAAGAGTCATGACTACCACATATGGCTTGAGCGGCTACTCCCAGTAATGGTTCGAGCTTCATACCCGAGGCAGACTGGAGGGTCCTGGCCGAGCTGAGCTATTTCTTCCGTGTTCTCTGTGCTAAGGAGGTATCTCCAACCGTTATTGAAGACATGGAAAAGGTGGCTCCAGAGTTGATCTGCAAGTTAGAGGCAATGTTTCCGCCTAGCTTCTTTGTTCCTATGGCACACATGATATTACACCTCCCCACCGAGGCGCGAATGGGAGGTCCAGTGCAAGGCCGTTGGATGTACGGAACGGAGAGGCTACAAAAGACCCTACGGAGCAAAGCTAGAAACAAATGTAAGATTGAAGCATCGATAGCCGAGGCTTTCATAATCGAGGAGGTGGCGAACGTCATCACAACGTATTATCCGCCGGATGTTCCCACCATGCACAATCCAGTGGCTCGTTACAACACTGGCGCCCTCGAGCACCAATCCGAGCTTAGCCTCTTCAAAGGCAAACTTGGAACTTCTGGCAGCCACAAGATGCAAGAATTGAGTCACAGCGTGTGGACCGATATAAGCTTGTATATCCTTACAAACCTACAAGAGGCGGCAGAGTACCAAGAGTAAGTGCTCTCCACGGTAATTTGTATCACAACTCTTCACAAAATTCTGGACCAAAACACTCAAGTTTCCCTTATTTTTTGTAGGGAATTTGTGGCGAAATATTGGTCGAGTGCCGACGAACCTACCATACACGAGGAGGACAAGTTACTCCGTGAGGGTGCCGGTAACAACCAACCAAATTACATTGATTGGTTACGAGGCAAAGTACTTTCTATTTCCCCTCGCTGATGTTTAACATACCTATCACGTCTTACATGCCGCTAATTAACGCTTTCCGTTGAACCTACAGGCTAACGTAGACCATGATATGAACGAGGAGCTGAGAACCGTTGCCATGAGTTTTCACTATAAGGTCCGTAGTATGACACTTACGACGTCAATGGGTTTCGCTTCCGAACCAACATCTACGAGCAGCTTCGGCCTAATCGAAGCACAACAAATAGCGGAGTGTTAACCGTATGCAATGGAGAGAATACTACGGAATACTTGAAGAAATATACGAACTACAATGGAAAAGACTAGGAGGACCGCATCCTAAGGTTGTTCTTTTCAAGTGCAAGTGGTTCGATCCGGTGCATTATAGAGGAGAACCGGCTGTTGGGCTAGTCGAAATTAATCGAGAAAAGATATTGGACTGCCCAGATGTCTATATCGTGGCTCAAGAGGCGACGCAAGTATATTACCTCCCATACGCGTGCACTATCCCTCGTCTGCGGGATTACGATGTCCCGTACAAGGTGTCGCCATATGGTAAATTGCCAATGCCAATCGACTCCGACTATAACCCTCTCATAAACACGGACACATATGAGGGAGAATTCTTCCAAGAGGACGATGGTCTCACCGGCCATTTCGTGATCGACTTGACGGAGGTGAGGATATGGAAGTAGACGTTGGCGGTGACGACGTCGAAGAAGAGGTTGAGGACCTTGAGGACTTGGCATTACTCGAGCGGTTAAGTGCACAGAACAACCACACCGCCGAAGAGGGGAGCCCGACGTTGATGACACGCGTGATAGTGATGATGAGGCCGACGTTGATGACACTAGTGCTCCAGATCCAGATGATCCCGACACAAACCAATATATGTATGCTTTGTAGTAAATTTACTTAGTTCATTTTCTTTCCATGCTTTACATTTATTTCTGTTTGCTCCACACATGCTTTTCATTTATTTCTTATTTGCCTCAAATGCTTTATATTAATTACTAATTGGTTTAATGTTTGTCATTGCAGGCCACAGCAACATGGTAGACCCAGAGCAGGCAGGAGGACCCCCTTGGGCGAGCCCGAGTCGTCCAGGGGCGGCAGAAGGGGCACGAGGAAGGGCGGCCGATCGACGCGGTGTACCAGGAGTCCCTCCGGCAGGAGCAGGAGCGGAGGGCACAGGAGGGAAGCGGCGGAGGTTCCAGAACCGCCGCTACGTCGACTAGGACCGACAGTACTAGGAGGAGGAGGCAGAGGACGGAGGGGAGACTGGCCGAGGGAAGGAGGTCATGGTGGGAGCCGCAGAGGCACGAGCAGGACATGGAGGAGCAGGAGAGGGAGGAGAGGACTATCTCCCGCCACCTGATGGCACGAGGAGGACGACGAGGAGGAGGAGGAGGGGGGAGAGCAGGAGGTCACCAGCAAGGTGTACCTGCGGGGTCCGGTGTCGCTCCCAAACGACGTGCCCACCGCGTCTCGACCTTTGCTTCAGCCACAGGGCACCGGGTAAGATTTATAGTAATTATATTTATTTCGCGCTACTCTGTCTATTGTTTTACAATTATTCTTGTATTTGCATCATACATCTATTGTAAATATTGGAACTAATATTTTTTGCTCTCTGATCTTACAAACAGGTTCAAGAGGCTCGGTCCGGGGCGTAGCGTGTCGCACGTCCTGGGTGCTCTTCTCAACCCACTACCCCGGGATGGAGTCACGCGTTGATGGCACTCCAGCAGTGCCAGCTGTTCGCTGGTTGGACTACAAGCTCGGCGCGGACATCACCCACGGCACCAAGTATGAGGCCGTGCTCCAGGATTTCTGGGTAAGTAAAAGCTACCATATTTCCTGAACTACATCTCATCGAATGAACTAACACCACATCTTTTGTTTAATTGTAGCGGTACTTTCGATGCGCTGAGGGGCAGGAGGAGGTGTCCCGGAAGATCCTCACGACGAAGGCGGTCAAGGCGGTGACAGACATGCTCTACGAGGCCCGTGTCGCCGCCGTGGTCCGGATCGAGGCGACGAAGGGGTTGGTCTGCGAGAGGAAGAACGCCATCAAGAAGTACCCCCCGCCCAGGAGTATAACTCGGTAAAAATTTGCTTCTTCTTATTCCTCATGCATGTCAAACACTTGTACTTTTTGTTCATACATACAACCTCGTAATCTTTTATGTAGGCGAAGCCTACCTGGTGCGCCCACCACGCGGATGCGTGGTCCCAGCTGTCCCACATGTGGGACTCTGACGCGTGAAGGCCAAGAATGCCGCCGGTAGGACGAACCGCTCCTGGTGAAGTCCTATCACCATCAGGGTAGCCGGTCTGTTTCGGCTACGCCGAGATCTATGTAAGTGCAATTTCTTTCTGCAAGTTCTTCATGCATTCTTACTTATGGGTGGAACAATATGTGCTCTTCTAACCGTGTTATTTTCTATTGCAGGCGGCTCACAATAAGGTGGCGGAGCCAAACTCCTACCAGGCCTTCTTCATGGCGAAGGTGGCACCCGCCAAGCAGGCGAAGCCATATGATCCCAACCTCGGAGAAGAGGCGTATGGTAAGCCCACCGCTGAGCGCAAGAAGAACTACGACGGCTCCTTCAAGGCAAGGAGGGGAGGACGCTGACCCGAGCTCCCAGGACTTTGACCCGTTCCTGGTCATGGTGTCTGGGGGCGGGAAGAGGCACGGACGGCCTTCTGTTGGAGCGAGCGCCTTCCCCGTCGAGACCGAGAGCCTCCCTGCCATCAAGGCTCGGCGACGAGCTCCAGCCTCCCGATCCTGAGGCGCGACGAGCCTGCACGTGACTTAGCTACGGTTAGTTTTTGTGAACCTTTCATTTATTCTTTTTGCATGGTTTCGTCCTAACAACTACAAACCATGTCACCTGAATAGGAGTTGGCGGCGATGCGGCAGCAGGCCGAGGAGCACGGCGGGATGCCCAGGAGCAGCGGCAGCTGGTCGAGGAGCAGCGGCAGCTGGCCGAGGAGCAGCGGCAGCTGGCCGAGGAGCAGCGGCGCCAGCTCGAGTTGCAGCGGCAACAGATGGAGGAGCAGGTGAGGCAGATGGCAGCGGTGCAGATGCAGATGTCGTGGCTAGCGGTGAGTTTCATTCAAATTGCATAGTAGCGGTAGTCTTCTCGCTATTACTAACCCGATTTCTAAAACATACTATGCAGTCGCAGATGCCGCAGATGCCGCAGATGCCGCTTATTGGAGCCGGAGCCGGAGCCGGAGCCGGACAGATGGTGATTCACCAATCACCGAACGCTACCGTAAGTTAACATTTCCTTCTAACTTGTATCATGTCCTTCTAACTGGTGTCGTTTTCGTATAACTTGTATAATTTCCTTCTAACTTGTATCATTTCCTTCTAACTGCTTGCAGGGTACTGTGCCTCTGCCGCGGGGTCGAACGCATCGCCCATGTCCACTACCGCACCTCAGCCACGAGAGCAGACAGGAGCAGAGTGTGAGTTTGCTAAACCTACTATATTCCGCGTCAAAACTTACTTTCATGTCCACTTAGACTTAGATCCATCTGTCGACTTGCTACTCGTCAGGTTGCCGAATTTCTCGCTTCACTGCCTGAGGTGAGAGTGCAAAGTTTGATGTCTATGTCAATTATGTGTCATTTTGCATTCAAATGTTTCCATTCTCATGTCAATGTCGCTTTCTCTCATGTTCTAGATGGATTGGAGCTCGGAGGGGACATCGATGGCATGAGGACTTCCCGATGTTTCCATTTGTCATGCAACATCGATGTAATGATGAACCCATTGTAAATAATGATGCTATGGATGCTATGAATGATATTTGTGCTATTATGGATGATTTGTGCCGTTTCGATGCATTTTGGATGCAATTTGGTGTTGCTGTGATGATTATTGAATGTTATATCTATTGTGCAGTGTATTCTGTGATTTTGAACTGTAAGTTGAATGAAAACAAAAAAAAAATTCATTTTTTTGACCTCTTTCCCGTGTGCTTGCACACGGCAAAGAATTTTTTCACTCTTTGCCGTGTGCAAGCACACGGTAAAGAGGCCACGTGGAGCAAGCCTGTACGACCTGGCATTTTTGGCAACTCTTTACCGTGTGCTTGCACACGGCAAAGATCTCTAAAATCTTTCCCGTGTGCAAGCACACGGTAAAGATTGCCACGGATGACAAGATGGTGGGAGGGCCAGCGGGGCCCATCTGTCAGTCTTTCCGTGTGCAAGCACACGGCAAAGAATTTTGAATCTTTGCCGTGTGCTTGCACACGGGAAAGACTGACATGGCCCGGTGGGTTGAAAAAGGTGGGCCCAACATGTCAGTCTTTGCCGTGTGCAGGCACACGGCAAAGATCAAAATTCTTTGCCGTGTGCTTGCACACGGGAAAGACTGACATGTTGGGCCCACCTTTTTCCGTTCCCGTTTCGTGCGCGGCCAAGTGTGGGTGGGACCCATTTTTATCTTTACCGTGTGCCACGACAATATGCACACGGGAAAGAATTTTTTACCGTGCAATTATCTACCGTGTAATCTTTGCCGTGTGCCACGACGAAAAGCACACGGCAAAGACTTTACCGTGCGTTGTTTTCCCTTTACCGTGTGCTTCTGGCACACGGGAAAGGGGTTTTCTCCCGTAGTGGGGACGGCTTCCACGTCATCCAGTCCGACCACGAGGCCAAGCAGTTCACGGCGCGCAAGTTCCTCCACGCTTGCGACTGGCTTCCCGGCACGGGCGTCCCCTTCTACCCTGGCCTCCACTAGATCTAGATGCACGATCGTCCCCTCCACACATGCATGCTGCCACCTAGATCCTGTATGGTCCCCGTGTCCATGTCCATGTCTCGATCGATTTGCTGCCTAGCTTTGTGTGGAGAGTGTGGACGATTGACCTGGCCAACTTAGCTAGCTACTACAAAAGCTAGCTCATGCGCCTAGTTGGCCCAATAAAATACCTGTTGTAGCCGCCACGCTCACTAGCGAGAATGTACCGGCCGGATGTCATGTTGGTTTGCTTATTATTCGTGAGTTTGTAATGTATGTCTAAGTGTTTATTCGTTGCTAATTTTTCGTGAGTTTGTCCGCTGGCAATGTGCATGTTTCCGTGATTTTATACATTTGATTTCATTGCTATATACTAGCAAAAATGGTGTCTGATTCAGTGTGAGCCTCAATTCAGACTTGTTTCAACGATCCAGCGGTCCAGATGAGAGTCACAACTTGCGCTCAACGATTCACCACCGGCCTGTGTCCACGCAACACATGGAGTAAAACTGCAGCAGCCTTCTAGCTTGCACTATTACTGCACGGCAAACGGACGAACTTTTTGTCCCGGCCCAGCAAACGGGTCGTCAGCCCACATTAACCGTCGCCGTACAAGGCTACACCGACGTCAAAGCTGTCGCCATATCTATTTTTGTTTCTTTTATTCTTTGAATTTTCCATTTAATATGGAAAAAACTCACATCTTTAAATCCCTAAATCGAAATTTAACAAATATAATGTCTAAATCGATTCGAAAAATTGCGAGCAACAAATAAACTCATTTAACCAGGCGGAATTACTTTCTGAAAAATCAACACATACTCATTTAACCAGGCGAAATTACTTTCCGAAATCAAGAAAACTCCTAATGCTTGCAGATTATCCATCAAATGTGGAATACTCTTTCTGAGAATTAGATAGGTGCCATTTTGCAGAGTATCTTAGAAAAAAGGAAAAAAAAAATGATTTTTTTTTTCTGGAAAATTGCCTTCAGAACACTTGTTTCCTATACCATGATACACCTATTTGTCGAATATGACAACTTTAAGACAAACTGTGTTACCGTAATTGTCATAATTTGGTCATTTGACTTGAAACCTATAGATGTTTATATACGATAGACCTTTCTGTGAAGTTTTTTTTTTTTTTGAACAATTTGTAAAAAATCAAGTTTATCAGTTTTCATAGAAACTTATACGCATAAAGGACTCCATGCTAGAGGAGTTTTTTTTTTACTTTATTTGATTATTATTTTTCAAAAAGGGTCAAAATAGCCACCATGACTATTCATCGAAAGAGGTCAAATTTTCTAAGGATATCAAATGTTTATGTGATATAACCACTAGTTCTATACCTTAAAATGATTTTCCCAAAAATTTCATACGAAACTATCAAGCACATTTATTTGGATTAATTCCAGAAAATCAGAATAAACTCAGTTAACTAGGTGAAATTAGATAGAAATCAATAAAAATCCATAATACTTGGGGTTTATCCATCAAGTATGTACTACTCTTTAGATGGGTGCCATTTTGCAAAATATTTTTGTAGTTGGTTCACAAAAAGTAAAAAAATTCACTTACAAAAAGTATAATGACATTTATAAAATTAATTTTAAAAATCCCTATGAAACAATTGTTTACTATACCAAGAGATACCTATTTGTCAAATATGAGAACTAAGGAAGAACACATTGGTATGTTAATATTAACTCACAGGGATCATCGTATAATGCTACGTCGTGATCTAAGCAAAAAAAAAAAAGATGCCTAGAAAGAATAGCCACATGCATGAATAGTGTGATATGCTATAGTCCTTCTTGCACTTGATCTCCATCTTGTGCATCATGGTATGATCTCAAAGGGACAAGATCTAATCTAGGATATGTATGCAATGGGTATAGAGAAAGTTTTAAGGAGACACAAAGCGCTACAAGATCGAATCTCGTTGGTGATGTAGTCGAATTCACATCGATCTCAAGATCGTGACGATGTGCGTTGCAATCTGGCTACGCCTCGGTGGTCGATCACACGTACGGCTTGATGAAGACCTCTATTCCCTCAATCCAGCGGGGCATCGGAAGTAGAGTATCCCTCCTACTCCAGCAGCACGATGGCGTGGTGTTATGGAGAAAGCTTTGTTAAGGGGCTGCGGCAAGCGCATTAATATGAGGTGGAGCAGCGGGAGGAGGGAGGTGGATATGACACCAGGTGTGTGAAGGAGGGAGAGCAGTCACACTCCTTTTATAGGGGATGAGAAGGCATCCCAGAGGGGGGGTGCAGCCAATGCATGGTGGTGCCCCACCTCTTCCCTCTTCATGTGAGTGGACACTCCACTCACACCCACTCATGCTCCAATTAATCTCCACAAAATATCCCAAAGGTTTTTCTTTAATAAATAATTTTTTTATTTCAATATTTGTTAATTCTATTAACAAACATTTGCACATGGCACCTCGAATCATTTGTTAATTCTATTAACAACCATTCGACAAAAACCCCATTAAACTATTTCAAATTTACCCGAAATAATTTTGGTGATGTCCAAACTTTTCTTCGATGTTTCGTATCATCTCAAATGTGTCATCGAACCTTAAGTATGTCACCCTACGGTTCGTGAATAGTACATACATGATCGAGACACCTCTCCGATCAACAATCAACAATGGGATCTGGAGATCCGTGATAACTCTATATATTTAACGATGAATCTGTGATCATGTGAACCATCAACGTTGTAACTAATTCCCTTTGTCTCGCGATATTTTACTTGTACGAGATCCGATCATTGATAGCAACTCAGACTGAGAAGGGAATGCCAAAGTGAAGGAATTATCACCGTTTGGCAGAGCCTCCCACTTCCACCGATGTGTCGTATTCATGCGAGACACATTAGCCTTCACCTGAACAGCAGTAGCGGCTGTCCCCTGCACTGTAACCAAAGAGATAGGACCCACCGAAGGGGCCAAGTTGGCCTTATACACTAAATCCAGGAACTGAGAGAACATAGTTTCCTTGGTGCCGATACCTCCAATAGACATAGATGGTTTAGGAAGCTTAAGGGTTGGACATTTCTTCAACGGGTTCCGTTCATTATCACATATGTAACAATAATGGTTAACTGGGCAGTCTTTTGTCGCATGTGTGTCCACCTCGCATTTCCAACACCTGGTCTTGACCTGTTTTGCATGTTGAGGCTGCACCGTGACAACCTCGGCAGTCCCGAGAACAGTCGTAGTGTTCACGAACTATTCAACCGGTTGCACCGGCAATGTCGCAGGAGCCAAAACCCCTTACCCGGTCCCTGATTTGCTGCAGATATCGCACCATCCGCCACAGCCTTGTTTTTCTTTTACTTCCTCTTAGGAGCCGCGGCGGTACCCCCTGCGCCACCATCCCAAACGTGAACCCGGGAGCCCCACAGGAGTTGCCACCTGGTTCATCACCGTCGACGCCCCTACAGCATGACCGGCACGCACCGACGCGAAAGTTGGAGGGCCAGCAGATGCGCCAAAGGTGACAACCCGCCCTCGGCTGCAGTCCAGCTGGGCCGCCGGTCCGTTGCGGAGCTGCCATTGGCCTAGGCGACTTCAACACGTCGAGGTAGGTGACTTCAACACGTCGAACCAAGGAGGCAGCGGATGTGGGCGCGACGCGCGTCAAGGGAGAGCTCGATGGAGACGCAGCAGATGACGCAGCCGTACTCGATGGAGGCGCAGTAGCGATAACCCTCCTGACGTTCGCGATTGTGATCAAGAACTTAGGGTCGAGCGTTCGGTTCCACGTATCTCTGAGGTACGGGCCAAGATAGGCCCAAGGCTTTGGCCTGGCACCATGCAACTAAGGCCCACCTGGCAGCGAAACAAGATTTTGAGTCACGTTCGGCCGGACTGCTTGGATTGGTAGCGATGTCGCCGGCCGATCTCGCCACCGTGGCCCCACCGGGAAGAAGTCACCCAGACACGGGACCGGCGTGACCCGGGGTCGAGGAAGAGGGCCGCGCCAGGCCATCTTCACAGGTGCCGCCGGATGAGATGCCCCGCTCCCTGGCTGCCACCGGCAGCGCTCCTGACCTCCACACTGCTCAACCTCGGCGCGGCTCCACATCCTCTGAAACTCTCGATGAAGACAAACCCGAGTCGACCTGCAACAAAACACCAGCCGAACACGTACCTTCGCCGCCGTATGTTACTCGTCGGTTCTCCCAGAATCTTGATTCCGGCGAGGATAATCCAACGTTGTCCCAAAACTCCTGCGCGGTCACAGCATCGTCTTTCGCCACCCCCGGAATGTCCTCTCGAGTGACCTCGCGAGATTTCGAGAGCACGTCTTCTCCGCACCTCGTAGCCATGGCCGCCGCATCCGGCGCATCCTCTCCGGCCAGCGAAGCAAAGCGAGACCCCGATGGGAGAAGTTCCCCACTCCAATCCCCTAGGCCTGCCGCCGCGCACGGATCCCCGGCGGGAGAAGCGGCGGCTCCACCAAATCGCCTGTCATCGCCTCGCCTTTTGCCATTTGCCTAACTGGAAGTATTCAACATCCGCCGAACATTATTTTGTTGTCTTTCTTCTACACATAGCAAGGCTACACCTGCTTCTGTATGAACCACTCTTTGCTGTGTCTGCACACATATCTTGATTTGTAGTTGCATATCCTGTATTGACCTTGTGCTAGAATTGGAACTGCTCATTTTGTATTCGTCAGAAACATATCAAGCGCAAAAGAAATCTGGAGAAGGTGGGAGGGATGGGCTCTAGCTCCCGCGACGCGCTAGGCGACGCGGGCGACCCACCCCCTGCCACCCCGGCAGCTGGCGCCCACCCCACGCTCACCCTCCCTAGTGAGCCGGAGGCTCCCCGCAGTCGCTCCCGGTTGCTCCTGCCCTTGGCGGCCGCTTTGAAGATGAGCTTGGCGCCTTGGGTGCCCGTGCGTCTGCTCCCGTCGCGCTCGTGTGCTTGCTGGGGTGACTCCAGGTACGGCTTTCCATCAATACTCCGTATCCAGGTGCGGTGCTTGTGTTAACCCCGTGTGGGTCACGCCGCCGTTCTTCTCCCCATGTTTCTCTCCTTCTTCCATCTCCAACATCCTCACCTTCTTCCTCTGCGCCCCTCCCCCCTTCGCGTCCGTGTAGCCGCTGTGACCGAGTGCCTTTTCTGCTTCCACGCGGCCTCGCCGGCGATTGCCGCCTTCTTTGTCGCCAACGCAGCCCGCCACTCCGCTCGCACCGGGCTCGCTTTCCACGGCTCCCTCTCCGCTGCCACAGAGGTTACGCTCCTGGTCCCCCGTCTGGCCCCGCCTGTCAGTCGCTCGCGGGTGGATCGTTCGCGTCGGAATAAACCGGCCTGGTCGCGCCAACCCCCTGAGGCCTCTGGCTTTGGGGGGCCCGGGCTCTTTCGTTGACCAAACACCAGGCTCCCCTTCAATGCAGCGGTCGCCTCTGCGCACCCTACTCCCCCTCAGGACACCTCGTTACTCCATGTCCCCTCGTCGCCCTACGACGAGATCGTTGCCGCCCATGCCTCCGATGAGACCGCGGACGCGTCTTCCCCCCCTCGAGCCCAGCGCTGGCACTAATGGGCTCGCGCCATACGCGGCTTTGCCGTACCCATCCGCGTTCAATTCCCCACCGGCCTCTCAGCGCTCGTTCCTTGCCGCTGCAAGCTGCCCGCCCGCGCCTCCCCTTTTAACGCCGCCTCCGCCCTTCAAAACCCTCAACCTCAACGGGTGTGTCCGGTGTCTCTCGCTTGAGCACTTCGTAAAGGACTTCCGCGACCCCGTGCGGTGCGCAAGTGTGGTTCCTCGGCCACCGGCTTAAGACCTGCAAGATGCCTTTCCCCCAGCCCACCTTCGTGCCCACGTCCACCTCGCCGCCACCCACCATCGCAGCTCGCCCGCGTCCTCAGACACCCTACCCTTCTGCCCTCCCATCCCCAGTGACCGCACCCCACGCTGCGCGCGACCCTGAGGTCGTCCCCTTTGAGCTAGTTGAGCCCTCTGACCTACGCGTCGACCGTGTGTTGCACGTTGTCGAGTCTCCGCCCCCCTCCGCTGAGGACAGCCTCAACTCGACGAAGAGGAGGTGGATTCCGATGACCTCTCCGAGGACGAGGCCGATGAGGTCTTCATGCCCCCGGGGGAAATGGAAGCAGCGCTCCGTTGGCCGTCGTCTACATTGAGTCCCCCGCAGCCTTCTCGCCCCCCGCCTCCGCCTTCGCCGAGGCGATCTGCCACGTCCTCCCTGAGCTCCACGTGTCGGTGGTTCCCTCCTCTGTCGGAGACGTGTACGCCAAGTTCATGTCCTCGAGGACTGAGAGATCGTCATCGATCACCAGCCGTTCGTGCACGATGGTGCCACTTTTCGTCTTACTCGGGAAGAGGACGCGGACCGCATCACCCGCGACATGGCTTTTGTCGCCGTCGTCCTCGCCAAAAGGATGCATGCGGAGCACCTGAACCCCCTGGGCGTGTCCGCGAGCTTATGTAGCTTCGACACGACACTGGAGGTCGACCAAACCTGCCTCGCCGGCTTTGACAACTCTGTCGTCCGCGCCGTGGTGCTGCTGAAATATGCCGACAGGGTGCCCTCGCAGGTGAGCCTATCGCCCCCCTGGAAGTCTCGCATGATCCACATCAGCAAGATCCATGTGTGGCGCGTAGCGGAGTCGTACAACGAGGACGGGGAATACATTCCTTTCTTCCCCGCGTCTGTGCCACCGCTCTTCTGCCGCGTGCCCAGGCACTTGGCCCTTGCGCCTCCGCCCCTGGTCCAGGCGCCGGGGTCGAGCAGCTCAGCGCGCAACGCCCCTGGAGGTCGGGACGATGCTGCGCTCCACCATGTGGCCCTCCTCACTCTGCTCGACAGCGTGTCAAGATCGCCCATGCTCTCTTTCGGTGCGCCGGCCTCCCCGCCTCATCGTTGTCCTCCCTTACAATTTCATGGTGCGCCGGCCTCCCCCGCCTCGTCGTTGTCCGCCCCGGGTCTTAGGGCAGCTCGGGGGTGAGCACCCTGGGTTCATGCCCTCCAATCACGGCCGCCCGGCGGCGCGGGGTCACGATCACTGAAATTGTGGACGCGCCCGCGCTCTGGCTGCTGCCAACCCACCCATGCCTGCTGCCGTGGACTGCCAGGACATGTCGGGGGAGCGCCGCAGCACGTGTCTCGCCACCAAGACCAGTCAGTTCCACGAAACGGTGGCCACGCGCGCCACCAAGCTCCGCGGCCTCCGCCACGCCTCGGGGGGTGCACCGCAGCGTTGCAGAAAACGGTGCGCAAGCACGGAGTCCTGTCTTCCTACGCAAAACCCCTCAGTCAGCGTGCTGCTGATGATCTGGCCGCCGCTGCCCTCTCCCCAACTCGGTTGTGCACCGCGCGATGATTAGTCTGCCCTGCTCGTCCTGCCTCAGGGGCTGCGGCCTGCAAACCTGTATTCGCACCTTCCGTGCCCCCTAGCTTCCCCCTGTTCGTGTGCGTGCTCTCGTGCTTCTCCTCCACCACCTGTAACACTCTCGGTGTCTTCTTCTGCAATGTGTAGCTCCACCCGTAATGTGACGATCGAGTATTGGAACACTCAGGGTCTTGGATGCCCGCGGAAAAGACCCATTGTGGGCGATGCGATCACCTCCTCTTCCCCCTCGATTATGTGCATTCAGGAAACGAAACTCGCGTCCATCGACCCCCTCACTCCCGCATCCTTCCTCTCCTCAAACCTCCGCACCGCTTGGAACCCCTCCCTTTTCTCTCTGCGTTCTGTTGCCGCGGGCTCTTCTGCCTCTCCGTCACCCTCGAGTCTTGCCTCTCAGACCACGTTTTCTCCATTACCAACGTCTATGCCCCCACAAACTAAGCGCTCACGCCCCTTTTTCTCGCTGAATTCGAGCAGATCGACCCCCCTCCCTCCATGCCATGGCTCTTCATCGGCGATTTCAACCTTATCCGTGACCCCTCCGACAAGAACAACAACAATTTCGACCTCCCCTCGCCACGAACTTCAACGATTCTATCCGTAAGCTCGTGCTTTTCGGGCTCCAACTCACTGATCGCCTCTACACTGGTCCAACAAGCGCGACACCCAGTCCTTGCTCGTTTGGACCGCGCCCTCTTCAACCACGCCTGGAACTTGCGCTTCCCTAGCTCCTCCCTGTCCACGGTTCATCCCCCACCTCTGACCACTGCCCTCTCCTCCTCGTTGCCTCCACCTCCATCCTCCGCTCCTATTGTTTCCGGTTTGAGAACCATTGGCTTCTCAACCCAGCCTTCCTCCCCGCCACACTGCCCGCCTGGAATCGCCCCCGCTTCATACCTAACGCTGCCGAGGACCTCGCTGCCCGGATCAAGTCGTTCCGCTTGGCCGCCAAGGTATGGAAACGCCGCCACCGCTTCCTTCCCCAGCTTGAAAACAACTGCAAGTTCGTGATTGATGCTCTCGACCTGTTCGAGGAGTTTCGCCCTCTCTCCGCTGTAGAATTGGACCTGCGCATGCGCTGCCGGACCGGCTCGCCGCGCTGATCTACGACCGCGCCGCGTACTGGAAACGGCGGGCGGAAATTTCGCGCGGTGCTCGAGGGCGACGAGAACATCAATTTCTTTCACGCTCGCGCCTTGCAACGCCTCCGCCGCACGACCATTGGCGCGCTCGACATTGATGGTGCACTCGTCGTGTCCCACGACGCCAAGGCCGCGACATTCTCAGCTTCTACTCCACCCTGCTGGGGAGCGCGGGAAATGGCCCGATCGCATCGATTTCGCCTCGCTCTACGTGGGCCGTGAACGGGTGGACGCCAACGCTCTTCCGGCCCCCTTCAATGTCCGTGAAATCCGCGTGGCCCTGGATGCCACGGACCGCACCAACGCGCCTGGGGCCGGATGGTCTTGGGCCCCCTTCTACCGGGCTGCCTAGGACACGTCCACCGCGCGCTTCTCCGCTGTTTCAAAAATTTCACTCCCGCTCGGTTGATCTGGAGCGCATCAACCAGGCCTTCATCGTCCTCCTGCCGAAGAAGAGTGGCATCCTCTCCCCAGCTCGTTCCGACCGATCTCACAACAAAACTGCTCCGCCAAACTCTCAGCAAGGTCTGACCGTCCGCCTCCAGCTCAGATCGGTCGCCTGGTCGACGTCGACCAAACCGTCTTTATCACCGGGCGCAGCATCTCTGAAAGTTTCGTGTACGCCACGGAGCTTTTCCAGATGTGCCACCGGCGGCGCGCCCCCTGGAGCTCGATTTCGCGAAGGCCTTCAACTCGGTGAAATGGGCCAGCCTCCGCTCCATCATGCTCGCGCAGGGTTCCCTATGGTGTGGTGCGACCGGATTGACACGCTGCTGGTTTCGTCGCGCTCTGCCATCCTCCTCAACGGACTCCCGGGGCGGTGGTTCCAATGCTTTCGGGGGCTCCGTCGGGGCGACCCCCTCTCGTCATATCTTTTCCTCCTCGTCGCCGATGTCCTGCAGCGCCTGCTCCGCGGCGCGCCCCTGCTGCAACACCCGCTCGTCAACGGCGCGCCCTGCCCGGTCCTGCAGTACGCGGACGATACTCTCATCCTCCTGCGTACGGACGGGCGGCTGCGCGGCAACTACGGCAACTGCTCGAGGCCTTTGCAGATGCCACGGGCCTTTGCATAAACTTCTCGAAGAGCGCGCTGGTGCGATGAACGTGAGCGATGATGAACTGCTGGCTGACATCCACGCCACGCTCCAATGCCGCGTCGAGGGGTTCCCCAGACTTACCTTGGTCTGCCATTGTCCGCTGACAAGCTACGTCTCGCTGCTTTCACGCCTCTCATCGCCAAGGTGGACAAGTACCTCTCGAGGTTGCGTGCCTCCTGCTCTCGCCAGCCGGGAGGCTCGTGCTCCTCAACGTCGTCTTGACGCGCTCCCACTACGCCATGTGCGCGATCTCCCTCCCCCGGTGTCCACAACCGCGCTGGACAAGGTCCGTCGTGCTTTCCTCTAGGGGCTTGTGAAAAGGTCTCGGGCGCCAGATGCCTTGTCTCCTGGGATGCGTCTGCCGCCCAAAGCCGAGGGCGGCCTCGGCATCCGTTCCCTCCCGTGGAGAACGTGTGCCTCCATGTAAAATTGCTCCACCGCCTTCACATGCTGTGGGGGAGTCCTGGCTTCATTGGGTCTGGGCTGCCCTGGACGGGGGCCTGTTTGCGCTGCGGGGCACTCGGCGCCGCTCTGCGGCACGCACTGGCGTGGCCTCGTGCAGTGCTGCCGCTCTACCGCGATCTCACTACTGTCGGCGACGGGCGCCGGCCTCCTTCTGGTTGGAAAGTGGCTGCCGGTGGGCGCCTCTCCCTCGCCACCCCGAAACTTACCCATGCACTGACAGCAATGTCACCGTGCGTCACGTGCTCGACGGCGGTCTCAACGTCTTCCTCGCGCTCGGCTCCCCCCCCCCCCCCCCCCCCCCCCACAGCTGCTCGTCAGCGGCGCGACATCCTCCGTTGTTCTCCGTTTCCCCTTGACGCGGTGGGCGACGCGAGGACGCTCTCGCGCTGCGGCACCCTGATGGAAAAACTGAGCTCGAGCTCCCTCTACACAAACTGAACATGCTTGGTGGCCAGCTCGCCTCCTACCCCATTTTCGTCTAGAAAAACCGGGCGCCGTCCAAAGTTCAGTCCTTCGGTGGCTCCTCGTGCAAGATCGGATTCAGTGCCGGGCCAAACCTCCACCAGAATAACATCCTCGACGCTGCTGACAGCGGCTGCCCCATCTGTGATGCCGCTCTGGAAAACTGCGGACCACATTGTGTTCGGGTGCCTTTGCGCAAGCGTTCTCGCGCGCGCTGGGTGTGCGCGGGCCGCTGTGTGCGCGCGCGGCGGACGCCGGAACCTGTCCCCTTCCCACGGCGCGCCGCCGCGATCGTCACCTCCACTCTACGCCTCCTGTGCCTCTGGCACATCTGGAAGCACCGTAACGGTTGTCATGTTCAACGGGCTCCGCCCATCTCTGGCTGCTGCGCGCAAAGCGTGCCGCGACGACGCGATCCTGTGGCGTCCCCGGCTCCCTCCTGAGCAGCAGGATGTCGACGCCTGGCTCCGCTTCCTCCTACCCAACCCCTGTAAAGAAAAGCTTGCGTTTGGTACTGTGCTTCCTGTCACAGCGCACCCCCCTTTTGTTAAAACTCGTGGTGACAAGTGATTAATAGAAAATTCAGGTGGGAGCCTTCAGTGCTCCTCCGGTGACAACTCAACAAAAAAAAAAAAAAAAAAAAAAAAAAAAAAAAACATATCAAGCTGCCCTGATCTACGCTTGAGCTCTTGTTTCGTCGCCTGATCCTAGTTCGTGTCTTGGTTGTGAACGTTTTCCTGCCCGGTGTTTGTGGCGTTGGAAGTGCTCCTGATTTGAGGTCTACATGGTTTCGGCCGTTTAGAGTGTTTTACGGTCCCAATGAGAACTTATAACATGTTTATTTGTTTCCTTTAGTATGTCATGTTTATTAGCTCTGTAATCTTGTACGTAAGTTAGCTTCTCTTGGTGTTAATTAAGTTCAAAGAACAGTTTCAGTCTTTTGTCACTTTAATAAGTAACAGCCGAGCGTGATATTTGTTCGTTGCAGGCCCAATTCCTTTAGCTAGGATTAGCTCTCTGCTGTGATTGGATCATTGGATGCGCATGGTCGCACAGTCGTGGCAGCATTGCTGGGCACGTTTCAGAGGGCCGTGAAATGGCACGGCCACACACTCTGTTCTGTCCGTGTTTCCTCTTTATCTTGATGTACAAACAGCAGCATCCATGTGTTAAGACGTCTTCTTTAGTGGGTCTCTCTCCTCGTATTAGAAACATGAGGAAGGTTTACCTTTCTTCTTCTTTTTTACAGGAAAGAACAAGTCTCATAACCCAATGTAGCATTTTACACGAAGCAGCCTTACTTTCCTGTTTATGGACTGAGATGACAGTAACAATCGCTCTTCTGTAATGTTTGATCATAGACATATGCAGAAGCTGCTTGTGCATCATCACCAGCTATGGTCGCTGCATATCACTAGACAATTGCTATTCTACAAGACATTTATAGCATATAGACTGTTACTGTATTATTGCATTTTTTTCGAGTATCAGCCAAACAACATTTCTCTTTTATACTTTATTATTTCCACATCCTTTTCCTGTTCTATGGCTTAATGCTGTGTGGTCTAATACTTCTTGTTGGACCCATTTTCTGTTGCCAGGAAAGAAGCGAGTAAATGTCAATGACGCTTGCTTTCTTTCCATCTATAGTTGTGATTTAGTTACTTTGATTATCATTGTTTTTGCTAATCAGGTATAAGGGCTTTCCCATAAGTGATAACTAGAAGGATACCCGCGCGTTGCAGCGGGGATCCCTTAAGGTAAACAACGATACTATACGTACGATGAACCTGTATAGATTTGCGCCCGACTCTCCACATCAACCGTCGGCATGTGAGGCTTGAGCAACGTATACCATTGGATGCAGTGTGATTGTGTCGTACATGTTTCGTCGGATGCACATCAGTTTCGTAAAGTAAATGACATGTGTGTTTTTTTATGCAGAGACAAGGGTCTGAACCTCCTTTTCGGAAAAATAAACAACATGATACATTAATAGTCTAAAGAAATATGAAATTTTTGGTTGATCATAATCGAGATACAAAATTTTATAAACATGTGATACATATTACAAACCATTAGTTTGCAAAATGGATGGTTTAAGAAATGTATGATAATGTAGCTTGCATGTAATAATTAATAATATTAGTGGACATGACATGGACAATGATCGGCTAAGAGGATGGATGATTGTGGATAGCTTGCATGTTGAGATAGAAAAATAATTAATACGTGTTAGTGGGGTTTTGCTTTATAAGAAGTATAGATAGCATGCTAGGTCAAAGCTCCATATGTCATTAGCTATTTAACTTTTGTGCCTTCTATGCTTGTGGTACTTAAGCTCTCAGCGTAGTGTATTAAATCGGTAACAACGTTTTTATAACTGTTATGAGGACCATTTTCTATTCCCTTAAGAGCAGATTAATAGGGAACCAGTAATTTATGAAAAATTGAAATGGAAAACTTGCATGTTTGAAAACCTCGAGCACAAATATATGTATCTCTTGTCATATGATCATTGTTGTTAAAATTCTATTGCCTTATTTTATATATAAATATAGTACTTAACCATTGTGCATCTATTTGTATACTTCTTTTGTTAGTTGAAACCGGGGTAAACTTATGATCTCGTTTTAAATCACTTCTTCTATGAACTGGTGAACTTTGTAAGATTATGTCTAGCCTATTATGCTTTTATAATTCCTTGTTGTATCCGCACCTCCTATAATTGACCATACTGCGATGAATCGTGTTGTAAATGATTGCACGATAAATGATCTGCCCGTGAACCAACTCTCATTCCTGAACCTAACTTCCAATATGCTTGTGTGTGTGTTTTGCAGGTCTCAGACAACGCCGCTATCGATCTGATGCCGCTGGCACCATATGATGTCTCGCCCAACATGCCATTGGCTGCTCGCTGTGGAAGACAAGGACTTCCTCCAGCACGAGGACGGACAGCTGCGCATGCATCCAAGTACGCCGCTGATGAGGTATAAAACTTTGAATGTTTTGCTTGAGTGGATAGATGGAACTGCAATAGTAAACTCTAGATGTATCCCTCTTGTCACTAATATAGGGTATCCCGTCTTTTCCAAATTGTTAATTACTCGCATGTTGTTAGTAGACATAATCATTTTATGCTAATATGATAATCGAGGCATCCTTTAGCTTTTGTATTTTAGGTTGAGGTACTTGAAAACATTGTCCCAATATCTGTCCTAAAAAATGTATAAGCCACCTAACCATTGTATAGCTATCTATATATGTTATGCTATTGCTATTTCTGTAGTTTGAGATATTATATACTTATTTGATGCTAACATGTGACTTGCTATCAGATATACCTAGAAGAAAGATCGGAGAAATTTGTTTCTACGGCATGAAAATGTTGTTCATCCTTCCTTTAGCAACTTAACATGCATAGCGGTTAACCAGAAAAGTTCTTTTGACTTACATGAATTGACTAAAACATTGTGGATTATGTCATTGATATTTAAATAATTTTTTATATCCATGATTTCTGTTTAAAGTCATTGCCTGAGACTTAATATTCCGCTTCCATTTGGTCTGTGTGATGCAACTGTTGATATACATATAGTTGTATTTTTGGTCTTTGATGTCTCCAAGATCTTTCTTGTCTTTGATGTTCGATCGGGCATTCTAAAATTGATTGTTAGTGTATACATAGCAAATGCGCTAAATGTTGTATTCCTGCTTGGAGTTGTTGTCTTCCTTCTAATTCTTTTGTGTATGCACCACCTGAGTTCTTCATTCTCAATATAACTCATCCCAAATTCTTTCGAATATGCAGGACATGTCAAAGCTGAATCGAGGAATCGGATGCAACTTCGCTAGTTCCAGGGAGAAACTCCTATTTCGTCGACAACTGTTGTTCACTAGTGGAAACAGGGTCATTTGTCCCGGGTCGTAAGTGCCAATTGTCCCGGTCGTGCAACCGGGATGGGCTAGCCGGGACAAATGGCCCTCCCCAATTGGTCCCGGTTGTGCCAGGACCGGGATGGTAAGCCTGGCCCACGTGGCGACTCTGGGCCAAGGACGGCCAGGGAGTTCGTCCCGGTTCGTTTTAGGAACCGGGATGGATGCCTTCTTAAAAAAAATTATATTCCGCCCATTTTCCCTGCCGCGGCAGGTTTTTTTTGGTTCGTTTTTTTTTGGCTCCTGTCTCGCAATCCCCAACCGGTCTCCCCTTCACCAACCGCGTCCAGGCCCACGTCTTTAATTAAGCCCACTGGCCACATTTTTGGTCAAAAGGGCCCACTGGCCCGCGTCTTTTATTATATTCGGTCAACGGTTCGCAGGGGTCAAAAGGGGCCACTGGCCAGCGGCCTAGTGGCTTGCTCGCCCGGTCCCTTAAATTAAGACCACAGGGACGGTCAAAGGGCCCACGGCCGCCTCGTCTTCCCGCCCCCCTTCACTTCCCACGCGCGCGTGGCCAGCTGCAACCGCCGCCACGCCTCGACTCCCCCCCCCCCCCCCGCATTCATGGCCAGCTGCAACCGCCGCCACGTTCCGTCCGCCGGTTGGCATGCCAGTCTCCCACGGGTCCTTTTTAAAGGGCCCCCGCCGCCCGTACAACCCATTCACCCCGGCCGCGTCCCAGCCAAAGCAACCCTAGCCACCATGTCCCGCTGGTTCAAGCGCCCCAGGAACGACCACGAGGCCGGGTCCTCGAGCGGCGCGCGCTCCGGCGTTCCACCGCCGCCGGCGGAGGCCTTCGGCTTGGGCCCGGGGTTTCCCGTGCGCATTCCCGTGCCGCCGGCCCCGTCCAGCAGAGAGGCCCTGGGCAAGGAGATCGACCGCCGGCGCGCGCTCCTGCCGGCCCGCCTCCTCAAGGACCGCGCGTACGCGTGGAGCTCCCCCTACTGAGCTACCTGGCTCCAGCAGGAGCACGAGCAGCGCCGCCGCTCCTACATCCCCACAGCCGAGCAGGTGGGCACCGCGGACTACCCTGCGCCACCGCCGGGGAGGGAGCCGGAGCTTTGGCTCCTGGTGGACGACATCGCCGACCACGTCGACGAGGAAGACGACCCCGAGCTCCGGGACAACATGGAGGAGGCCTTAGAGGCCTCCCGCCGCTCCCTCGTCGAGGACGAGGTCAAGCGGTGGGAGGCGGTCCTGGCCGCCGCTGCCGCCGACGCCAACGCCATGCCGCCGCCCCCGCCCCCTTCGGCGCCTGCCCCTTGGTGGCAGACCATGTACGCCGACATGGAGGCCTCCGAGGACCAGCCACCGCCGCAGCCGCTGCCCCCCGGCCTGGAGTACGGGATGACCTGGGCCTGTACCGGCGGCGTATGGTCGCCGGAGGAGCTGCCCCCGCCACCTTCGCCGCAGCAGGAGATGCTGCTCCCGCCACCGCCGTACGCGCCCCCGGTGCCTCCGCAGCCACCGACGGGCCCGCCCCAGCCGCCTGCCCACCTGTGGCAGCCACCCCCTACCACTGCATCTCCTCCGACGAGGAGGAGTAAGCCGGCGCCGGTGCGCCCCCCCCCCCCCTAGACTAAGCTACCCACCACCCCCCAAGAAAACGGCCGGCCGCCTGTGGCCGCGCCGCCGCCCCCTATATGCAAGCACGGCCGGTCGCCTGTGACCGCGCCGCCCCCCTATATGTAAGCACGGCCGGCCGCCTGTGGCCGCGCCGCCCCCCTATATGTAAGCAAGGCCCCTGGGCCTTTTTTTAATATATATTTGTGTCCCTAGTCCAACGTGTCCCTAACCCAACCCCGCCGGCGGAACCAGCGCCGGCGGGATCTTCCTACTCGTTCCCGCCGCCGGTAGGGCTTCGCCAAGCCATGTCCGCTGTCCTGGGTGGTCGCTCGGCCTGGAGAGAGGGCCGAGATATTTATACACCTGGGCCTCTAGTCCCGGCCCGTGCTACCAACCGGGACTAGAGCCCCTTATGTCCCGGTTGGTACCACGGGCCGGGACCAAAAACTAATTTCGAATTTCGGTGGCACCCTGCGCGCCAAAAAAAATTTAGCGCCAAAATTTGAAAATGGTTAAGTTTGCACATTTAGAACTTCTATATACTTTCGAATTTGACAAAAATTCCAACATGAAAATGCTAGAATTTGCATAACTAATTTAAATTCATTTTTCGTTTAACTAAAATAATTATTCTAACACCACACTCTCTCACACCTCCAAGCAAAAAAAAAAGATGGAAGGGGGAGCGGCTGGGGCAGTATATATAGGGGAAGGGGGGCATTGGTCCCGGTTCATGGACTGAACCGGGACAAATGTTCATGCGCGTGCCACGTGTCATGTGGCTAGGCATTGGTCCCGGTCCGTGGCACGAGCCGGGACCGATATGTCCCCCACGAACCGGGACCAATGCCCCCAGGCGATTCCTGTTGCCCTAGGCGCACGAACCGGGACAAAAGCATGGCATTTGTCCCAGATTCGGTTGCAACCGGGACAGCTGCCCCCTGGCCCCCTGGACGAGAGGGGTTGTTTCCACTAGTGGTTGTTATCGTTTTGTATGATGTATCTAGGATAGATTTTGTCTAGCATGTTGTGGATTGCCAGTCTGTGTTTGATGTCTGCCACACGAAGTTTTGCTAATCAATTATATTTTATTTGCTCAAGGTCAAGTTAATTCATGTATTTTTGTTTGTTGGTAGTGAAACTGGATGGAGTTAATTCATGTATGTATTATGTTTGTATCATTGGCAAAGCTATTTGTGAATGGCCCAATACTCTATAATGGCATGTCCCAAAGATATTGGACCAAAATATACTTGGGCCGTAAAAAGGCCATGTACAAAAGAATTGGATTAGAGAAATGGGCCAAAATGATGGGCTTGGACCATTCAGCTGATCAGAATTGACGCTAATAAAATAATAAATAGGTCAAATTCTTGGGCTTGCCATTTAAAATTGATAGAAAAAAATAATAGATGCACTGAACTATTGAGCTTGGCCCATGTAGAAGACTGAAATGGACCAGGCTGATTATGTGCCACGTTAGCTTTGCCACGTTGGATCTGATTTGGTTTGGTCAGACTGCGACTAACCAAAAAATTGGTCTTAGAGTCTTTGACCTTTTATTTTGGCTATGGAAGGTCACTTTGGTTCAATGCTGAGGCTCCTAACCTGACCAACCGATTTTGGTCACATAAATGTCGAAAATAATTATACGTGACCATTCAGTGACCAGTATGGGGAGTCACAAGATAGCATACCATGCATGTGTCCTTGCTAGCATCATAGTTTATATCATGTGGGCTTGGAACTTCTGCTGGCAGGCGTCATGGTGTCCCCATAGTGTCAGCATGGGGACTTGTTGTTCGGAGTTGTCTCTAGTGGAGGCCATAGTTGTGTCCCGATGTTATCTTATTTCTAAAAATTGATAAGTTACTTGTTAGTAAATTAATATTCACTAGTAGAAATAGAGACAAAGGATTTTACCTTTAGTACCAGTTCAATCACGAACCGGTACTAAAGGTAGAATTAGTACCGGTTCCACAGCAGAGGGCACCAGAAAACTTCATTACCGGTTCTTTCGGAATGTTTAGTACCGCTTCGTACCGGTTTGTGACACGAACCGGTACTAAAGGTTTTCGCGCCAAATTTGCTACGGATGTGGGGCCGGCGCTGGACCTTTAGTACAGGTTCGTATCAGGAACCGGTTCTACAGGTTTCCAGTCAATATCTCAACAAGAGCACACCCGAGAGCTCTCTCCAATTCATTCCATCGCATTTCCAAAAAATATTCTCTCCTCTCACACTCCACCAAATCTTCCTTTTTCTCCACCATTTTGTTAAGATTGGAAGCAACCATCTATACAAGGGTTAACAACAATATCCTTTCTTCCGGCATTCCTAATTTAGCTCATTTCCTATATTTTAACTCGTTTCAATTTTTTAGTGCTAGCAAGGTGTTTGATGAAATGTTTAAATTAGAGATTTCATTTGTTTTATATGAAATTTGAGCTTAAATCAAAATATGTTTTGTTGGTTTTAGTATCTTCCCCGTCCTCACTTCTATCGATCGACGACATCGTCCCTAGCCGGCATCACCTCGGTGAGCCTACTTGGTTTTATGTTTTATAGAAAAACTTAGTTTTATGTGATAGATGCATATATATTACTTTATAATTTTCTTACTTGTATGATTGTATTTTTTATGTATAGTGCCATGGTTTTGATATCTGTGCCCATTGGCCCTTGTCCGGGATATGATTCGGATGTGGTATACTTTTATAACTATGTGTTTCATTTCTTTTTATGACAATTATGCCGACCAACTTGACATAGATATTTTATCTAGGAGGTAGTTGAACCTGAAATTCCAACCGACCCTCTGGTAGAGATGCTAAATTTATTTGAGAAATAAAATAATGAATTTAAAGAAAAATTGAAGAGAAGTGAAGATCTTCGTCTGCAATGCCTAGAAGAGAAGATGAAATTTTACTTGAAGCTTGCTGACGTCGTCGATGATCATCATATAAATATGGAAGCAATGCGCTTGAAGATTAAAAAGATTATAAAATATGCCTTTAATCAAGAGGCTTGGTATCCTTATGTTGTAGGTTCAGTAGTTACCTTAGTTGCGATTTTCATCGCATTTTTCGTTGGTTTTTTTTTTGGATAGTTGTATGTTAGTTTGAGTGTATGTTTTGTGATAACTATGTATTACATTTAGTCAGTACTCCACCTAACTTTAATTTGATGGACATGTATATTAATTAATTTGGTCACTCATCTATGATGTAGTAGTGTAATTAATGATTCTTAATATACTTATATAATGTAGATGAACCGACAATGGATGTATAGTGACTGGCGTTCTCCCGAGTTTCTTAATGGCATGCATAATTTTCTCCACGTGGCTGAGGCGAGCAAACGGTCGAATGGTTTCATGTGTTGTCCATATAGTGCCCGTAAGAATATGAAGGATAACTCTAACTCAAGAACTATTCACTTCCAACGTTTTGAGAACGGTTTCATGTCCAACTATAATTGTTGGACGAATCACGGAGAAAGAGGGGTTATAATGGAAGAGAACGAAGAAGAAGAGGATAATGAAAACTATGCTATGTACCTGAACACGGTGATAGGACAATGGGGGGAGACGAAGATGAAGAAGAGCTCGTCTTTTATGAGCCCGATGATGATTTAGCTCGGGCCATCGATATGCGAAGACTAACTGCGGAAGTTAAAAAGAGAAGTTAAAGTTGGAGAGAATGTTAGAGGATCACAACAAATTGTTGTACCCAAATTGCGAAAATGGCCAGAAAAAGCTGGGTACCACACTGGAATTGCTACAATGAAAGGAAGAGAGTGGTCTAGCTGACAAGAATTTTAAAAAGTTGTTGAAAATAATAAAGAATATGCTTCCAGGGGAGAATGTATTGCCCTCTAGTACTTACGAAGAAAAGAAGGTTGTCTTCCCTCTAGGATTAGAGGTGTAGAAAATACATGCTTGCATCAATGACTGCATCCTCTACCGCGGCGAGAAGTACGAGAATTTGAATGCATGCGCGGTATGCGGTGCATTGCGGTATAAGATCAGGCGAGATGACCCTGGTGATGTTGAGGGAGAGTCGCGACCCAGGAAGAGGCTTCCTGCCAACGTGACGTGGTATGCTCCTATAATACCACGGTTGAAACATTTGTTTTCATACAAAGAGCATGCCAAGTTGTTGTTTTCCATCTATAGTTGTGATTTAGTTACTTTAATTATCATTGTTTTTGCTAATCGGGTATAAGGGCTTTCCCTTGGTGATAACTAGAAGGATACCCCGCGCTTTGAAGCGGGGATCCCTTAAAGTAAACAACGCTGCTATACGTACGATGAAATCCGTTTTATTTCCGCCCGACTCTCCAGATCAACCGTCGGCATGTGAGGCTTGAGAAACGTATACCATTTGATGCAGTGTGATTGTTGTCGTACATGTTTCATCGGATGCACATCAGTTTCTTAAAGTAAATTACATGTGTGTGTTTTTATGAGAGACCAAGGGTCTGAACCTCCTTTTCGGAAAAATAAACAACATGATACATTACATAGTCTAATGAAATATGAAATTTTTGGTTGATCATAATCGAGATACTAAATTTTATAAACATGCCATATTATAAACCATTAGTTTGCAAAATGGATGGTTTAAGAAGTGTATGACATGGAGCTTGCATGTAATAATTAATAAATATTAGTGGAGATAACATGGATAATTGATTGGCTAAGAGGATGGATGATGTGGATAGCTTGCGTTAGCTAGTTGTATGTTAGTTTGAGTGTATATTTTATGATAACTATGTATTACATTTAGTCAGTACTCCACCTTACTTTTAATCCGATGGACCTGTATATTAACCAATTTGGTCACTCATCTATGATGTAGTAGTGTAATGAATGATTCTTACTATAGTTATATAATGCAGATGAACAGACAATGGATGTATGGTGACTAAGGTTCCCCAGAGTTTCTTAATGGCATGCATAAAATTTTCTCCACGTGGCTGAGGCGAGCAAGCGGTCAAATGGTTTCATGTGTTGTCCATATAGTGCCTGTAAGAATATGGAGGATTACTCTAACTCAAGAACTATTCACTTCCACCTGTTTGAGAACGGTTTCATGTCCAACTATAATTGTTGGACGAATCACGGAGAAAGAGGGGTTATAATGGAAGAGAACGAAGAAGAAGAGGATAATGAAAACTATGCTATGTACACTGAACACGGTGATAGGACAATGGGGGGGAGAGAGATGAAGAAGAGCTCATTTTTTATGAGCCCGGTGACCATTTAGGTCGGGCCATTCGTGATACGAAGATTAACTGCGGAAGTGAAAACGAGAAGTTGAAGTTGGAGAGAATGTTAGAGGATCACAACAAATTGTTGTACCCAAATTGCGAAGAACGCCAGAAAAAACTGGGTACCACACTGGAATTGCTGCAATGGAAGGAAGAGAGTGGTCTAGCTGACAAGAATTTTGAAAAGTTGTTGAAAACAATAAAGAAGATGCTTCCAGGGGACAACGTATTGCCCTCTAGTTCGTACGAAGAAAAGAAGGTTGTCTGCCCTCTAGGATTAGAGGTGCAGAAGATACATGCTTTCATCAATGACTGCATCCTCACCGCGGCGAGAAGTACGAGAATTTGAATGCATGCGCGGTATGCGGTGCATTGTGGAATAGGATCAGGCGAGATGTCCCTGGTGATGCTGAGGGAGAGTCGCGACCCAGGAAGAGGGTTCATGCCAACGTGATGTGGTATGCTCCTATAATACCACGATTGAAGCATTTGTTTTCAAACAAAGAGCATGCCAAGTTGTTGGTTTCCATGTATAGTTGTAATTTAGTTACTTTAATTATCATTGTTTTTGCTAATCAGGTATAAGGGCTTTCCCCTTTGTGATAACTAGAAGGATACCCCGCGCGTTGCGGCAGGTATCTCTTAAAGTAAACAACGCTGCTATACGTACGAGGAAATCTGTATGATTTGCGCCCGACTCTCCACATCAACCGTCGGCATGTGAGGGTTGAGCAACGTATACCATTGGATGCAGTATGATTGTTGTCGTACATGTTTTTTTAGGATGCACATCAGTTTCGTAAAGTAAATGACATGTGTGTTTTTTTATGCAGAGACCAAGGGTCTGAACCTCCTTTTTGGAAGAATAAACAACATGATACATTACATAGTCTAAAGAAATATGAAAGTTTTGGTTGATCATAATCGAGATACTAAATTTTATAAACATGCGATACATAAACCATTAGTTTGCAAAATGGATGGTTTAAGAAATGTATGATATGTAGCTTGCATGTAATAATTAATAATATTAGTGGAGATGACATGGACAATTGATTGTCTAAGAGGATGGATGATGTGGATAGCTTGCATGTTAAGATAGAAGAATAATTAATACGTGTTAGTGGGGTTTTGCTTTATAAGAAGTATAGATAGCATGATAGGTCAAAGCTCGATATGTCATTAGCTAATTAAACTTTTGTGCCTTCTATGCTTGTGGTACTTAAGCTCTTAGCGTAGTGTATTAAATCGGTGACAATGTTTTTTATAAATGTTGTGACACCATTTTCTATTCTCTTAAGAGCAGATTAATAGAGAACCAGTAATTTATAAAAATTTGAAATGGAACAACTTGACATGTTTGAAAACCTCGAGCACAAATATATGCAATCTCTTGTAATATGATCATCGTTGTTAAAATTTCATTGCATTATTTGATATAAATATAGTACTTAACCATTGTGCATCTATTTGTATATTTCTTTTGTTAGTTGAAATTTTGGTAAACATATGATCTCGTTTTAAATCACTTCTTCTATGAACTAGTGAACTTTGCAAGATTATGTAGCCTATTATGCTTTTATGATTCCTTGTTGTATCCGCACCTCCTAAAATTGACCGTACTATGATGAATTGTGTTGTAAATGATTGCACAATAAATGATCTGCCTGTGAACCAACTCTCATTCCTGAACCTAACTGCCAATATGCTTGTGTGTGTGTTTTGCAGGTCTCGGTCAGTGCCGCCATCGATTTGATGCCACTGGCACCATATGATGTCTCGCCCAACAGGCCATTGGCTGCTCGCTGTGGAAGACAAGGACTTCCTCCAACACGAGGACAGACAATTGTGCATGCATCACCAAGGTATAAAACTCTAAATGTTTGCTTGAGTGGATAGATGGAACTGCAATAGTAAACTCTAGATGTATCCCTCTTGTCACTAATATAGGGTCTGCCGTCCTTGCCAAATTGTTAATTACTCGCATGTTGTTAGTAGACATAATCATTTGATACTAAGATGATAATCCAGGCAGCCTTTAGCATTTGTATTTTACGTTGAGGTACTTGAAAATATTGTCCCAATATCTGTCCTAAAAAAAGTATAAGCCACCTAACCATTGTATAGCTGTCTATATATGTTATGCTATTGCTATTTCTGTAGTTTGAGATATTATATACTTATTTGATGCTAACATGTGACTTTCTATCAGATACATGTAGAAGAAAGATCGGAGAAATTTGTTTCTACGGCATGAAAATGTTGTTCATCCTTCCTTTAGCAACTTAACATGCATAGTGGTTAACTAGAAAAGTTTTTTTGACTTCCATACATTGAGTAAAATATTGTGCATTATGTCATTGATATTTATATAATTTTTTGATATCCAATATTTCTGTTTAAAGTCATTGACTGAGACTTAATATTCCGCTTCCATTTGGTCTGTGCGATGCAAGTGTTGATATACCTATAGTTGTCTTTTTGGTCTTTCGTGTCTCCAAGATCTTTCTTGTCTTTGATGTTCGATCGAGCGTTCTAAAATTGATTGTTATTGTATACATAGCAAATGCGCTAAATGTTGTGTTCCTGCTTGGAGTGTTGTCTTCCTTCTAATTCTTTTGTGTATGCACCACCTGAGTTCTTCATTCTAAATATAACTCATCCCAAATTCTTTCGAATATGTAGGACATGTCAAAGCTGAATCGAGGAATCGGATGCAGCTTCGCTAGTTCAAGGGAGAAACTCCTATTTTGTCGAAAACTGTTGTTGTTGTTGTTGTTGTTGTTTGTTGTTGTTTTGTATGATGTATCTAGGATAGTTTTTGTCTGGCATGTTGTGGATTCCCAGTCTGTGTTTGATGTCTGCCACACAAAGTTTTGCTAATCAATTATATTTTGTTTGCTCAAGATCAAGTTAATTCATGTATTTGTTTGTTGGTAGTGAAACTGGATGGAGTTAATTCATTGTATATATTATGTTTGTATCGTTGGCATAGCTATTTGTGAATGGCCCAATACTCTATAATGGCCTATCCCAAAGAGTATTGGACCAAAATATACTTGGACCGTAAAAAGGCCATGTACAAAATAATTGGATTAGAGAAATGGGCCGAAATGATGGGCTTGGCCCATTTAGCTGATCAGAATTGACGCTAATAAAATCATAAATAGGTCAAATTCTTGGGCTTGGCCTTTAAAATTGATAGATAAAAATAATAGATGCACTGAACTATTGAGCTAGGCCCATGTAGAAGGCTGAAATGGACCGGGCTGATTATGTGCCACGTCAGCTTTGCCACGTTGGATCTGATGTGGTTTGGTCAGACTGCGAGTGACCAAAAAAATTGGTCTTAGAGTATTTGACATTTTATTTTGGCTATTGAAGGTCACTTTGGTTCAATGCTGAGGATCGTAACCTGACCAAAAGATTTTGGTCACATAAATGTCGGAAATGATTGTACGTGACCATTCAGTGACTAATATGGGGAGTCACAAGATAGCATACCATGCCTATGTCCTTGCTAGCATCATCGTTTATCATGTGGTCTTGGAACTTTTGCTGGCAGGCGTCATGGTGTCCCCATAGTGTCAGCATGGGGACTTGTTGTTCGGAGTCGTCTCTAGTGGTGGCCATAGTTGTGTCCCGACGTTATCTTATTTCTAAAAATTGATTAATTACTTGTTTGTAAATCAATATTCACTAGTAGAAATAGAGCCAAAGGATTTTACCTTAGGTACGAGTTTAATCACGAATCGGTACTAAAGATAGAATTAGTACCGGTTCCACAGCAGAGGGCGTCGGAAAACTTCATTACCAGTTCGTTCGAAGTGTTTAGTATCGGTTCGTGACACGAACAAGTACTAAAGGTTTTCGCGCCAAACGGATGTGGGGCCGGCGCTGCACCTTTAGTACAGGTTCGTATCATTTGCAAAGCTATTTCCCGAGAACCGGTTCTACAGGTTTCCAGTCTATATCTCAACAATAGCACACCCGAGAGCTCTCTCCAATTCATTCCAACACATTTCCAAATAAATCTCTCCTCTCACACTCCACCAAATCTTCCTTTTTCTCCACAATTTTGTTAAGATTGGAAGCAACCATCTATAAAAAGGTGAGCAACAGTATCCTTTCTTCCGACATTCCTAATTTAGCTCATTTCCTATAGTTTAACTTGTTTTAAATTTTTAGTGCTAGCAAGGTGTTTGATGAAATGTCTAAATTAGAGAATTCATTTGTTTTATATGCAATTTGAGCTTAAATCAAAATATGTTTTGTTGGTTTTAGTATCTTCCCCGTCCTCGCTGCCATCGATAGACAGCATCGTCCCTAGCTGGCATCACCTCAGTGAGCCTACTTGTTTTTATGTTTTATAGAAAAACTTAGTTTTATGTGATATATGCATATATATTACCTTATAATTTTCTTACCTGTATGATCGTATTTTTTATGTATAGTACCATGGTTTTCATATCTGTCCGCGTCGGCCCTCGTCCGGGCTATGATTCGGATGTGGTATACTTTTATAACTATGTGTTTCATTTCTTTTCATGAGAATTATGCCGACCAACTTGACATAGATATTTTATCTAGGAGGTAGTTGAACCCAAAATTCCAACCGACCCTCTGGTGGAGATGCTAAATTTATTTGAGAAAGAAAATAATTATTTGAAAGAAAAATTGAAAATAAGTGAAGATCTTCGTCTGCAATGCCTAGAAGAAATTGGACTTGAAGCTTACTGACGTCGTCGATGATCACCAGATCAAGATGGATGCAATGCGCTTAAAGATTAAAAGATTAGAAAATATGCCATTAATCAAGAATATTGGTATCATTATGTTGTAGGTTCAGTAGCTACCTTAGTTGCGATTTTCATCGCATTTTTCGTTGGTTTTATTTTTTTAGATAGTTGTATGTTAGTTTGAGTGTATGTTTTATGATAACTATGTATTACATTTAGTCAGTACTCCACCTTACTTTTAATCTGATGGACCTGTATATTAATTAATTTTGTCACTCATCTATGATGTAGTAGTGTAATGAATGATTCCTAATATACTTATATAATGCAGATGAACCGACAATAGATGTATGGTGACTGACGGTCTCCCAAGTTTCTTAATGGCATGCATAATTTTCTCCACGTGGCTGAGGCGAGCAAGCGGTCGAATGGTTTCATGTGTTGTCCATATAGTGCATGTAAGAATATGAAGGATTACTCTAACTCAAGAACTATTCACTTCCACCTGTTTGAGAACAGTTTCATGTCCAACTATAATTGTTGGACGAATCATGGAGAAAGAGGGGTTATAATGGAAGAGAACGAAGAAAAAGAGGATAATGAAAACTATGCTATTTACACTAAACACGAAGATAGGACAATGGGGGGGGGACGAAGATGACGAAGAGCTCATTTTTTATGAGCCCGATGACGATTTAGGTCGAGCCATTCGTGATGCGAAGATTTACTGCGGAAGTGAAAACGAGAAGTTGAAGTTGGAGAGAATGTTAGAGGATCACAACAAATTGATGTACCCAAATTGTGAAGATGGCCAGAAAAAGCTGGGTACCACACTAGAACTGCTGCAATGGAAGGTAGAGAGTGCTCTAGCTAACATGAATTTTGAAAAGTTGTTCAATATAATAAAGAAGATGCTTTCAGGGGAGATTGTATTGAACTCTAGTACGTACGAAGCAAACAAGTTTGTCTGCCCTCTAGGATTAGAGGTACAGAAGATACATGCTTGCATCAATGACTGCATCCTCTACTGCGGCGAGAAGTACGAGAATTTGAATGCATGCTCGGTATGCGGTGCATTGCGGTATAAGATCAGGCGAGATGACCCTGGTGATGTTGAGGGAGAGTCGCGACCCAGAAAGAGGGTTCCTGCCAACGTGATGTGGTATGCTCCTGTAATACCACGGTTGAAACATTTGTTTTCAAACAAAGAGCATGCCAAGTTGGTGTGATGGCACAAAGAAGATCGTAAGAAAGATGTGATGCTGAGACACCCCGCTGACGCGTCGTAGTGGAGAAAAATAGACAGAGAGTTCAAGACATTTGCAGATGACGCAAGAACCTTAAGATTTGGTCTAAGTACAGATAGCTTTAATCCTTTCGGGGAGCAGAGCTCTAGTCATAGCACCTGGCCGGTGACTCTATGTATCTACAACCTTCCTCCTTCGGTGTGCATGAAACGGAAGTTCATTATGATGCCAGTGCTCATCCAAGGCCCGAGGCAACCCTGCAACGACATTGATGTGTGCCTGAGGCCATTGGTTGAAGAATTTTTACAGTTGTGGCGTGAAGAAGGTGTGCCGGTGTGGGATGAGATCGAACAAAAGGAATTTAACCTACGCGGCTTTTTGTTCGTAACCATCAATGATTTGCCTGCTCTCAGTAACATTTTAGGAAAATCTAACAAAGGATACAATCCAAAAGGTTCGAAGAAGGAAGGCGAAGTATATAACCAACCCACCCATAGCCGGTCTAACTGCTGAGAGAAAAAAGTGCTTTTCTTTCCCTAAGAGTCCTCGAGTACACACAGCTATTGCTGATACTTTGCGAGACCAGGATGAGACCCTTCAGAATTGAGAATCAATCCATGTTAGGTCAACATCGAGACAGAGCATCTCAGTTGGCTCTGTCAAGGAATGCACACACTGTTTAGGTGATACTGAGAGTATTCATTTGGGAAACAAGAATGTGTACCTAGGGCATCGTTGATTTCTTTCACAACAGCATCCCGTAAGAAAGAGAGGAGGCAAGCATTTTAGAGGTGAGGCAGATAACCGGACAAAACCTGCTCGCCCTACTGTGGATGTTATATATGATATGGTTAAGGATTTAAAATTCATCTTTGGAAAGGGTCCTGGTGGACAATCTGTTCCGAATGATAGTGTCGGACACGTACCCATGTGGAAGAATATGTCTACATTTTGGGAGATACCCTATTGGAAAATCCTAGAGGTTCACTCTTCAATCGACGTAATGCACGTGACAGAAAATATTTGTGTGAACCTGCTAAACTTCTTGGGCGTGTATGGGAAGACAAAAGATATACCAGATGCACGGTAGGACCAGCAACATATGATGAACAAGACAACCTCAATCCAGAGAAGTATCAAGGTCTTGCAAGCTACGCTCTTACCAAAGAAGAGAAGGAGATATTTTTTGAATTGCTGAGCAGCATCAAGGTCCCGTCTGGCTTCTCGTCGAATATAAAGGGAATAATAAACATTACAGAGAAAAGTTTCAAAATCTAAAGTCTCAGGACTACCACATCATTATGACACAATTACTTCCGGTTTCATTGCGGGGGCTTCTGCCAGAAAATGTCCGAGTACCCATTGTGAAGCTATGTACATTCCTCGATGCAATTTCTCAGAAGGTGATCAATCCACTAACTCTATCAAATTTAGAAGGATGTGGTGCAATGTCTTGTCAGCTTCGAGATGGTGTTTCCACCATCCTTCTTCAATATTATGACGCACCTCATAGTTCACCTAGTCGAAGAGATTCAAGTTCTCAGTCCTATATTTCTACAAACATGTTCCCTTTGAGAGATTTATGGGAGTCTTGAACAAAACGTTCATAACCGTGCTAGGCCAGAAGGAAGCATCTCCAAGGGCTATGGAACAGAGGAGGTCATTGAGTTTTGTGTTGACTTTATTCCTGGCCTTAAGCCGATCGGTGTTGCCAAATTTCGCTATGAGGGGAGACTGCGTGGAAAAGACAGGCTAGGAAAGAGAGCAAAAATAAGTATGGACGGACATTCTTTCAATAAAGCACACTACATGGTACTACATAATTCTAGCTTGGTGGCTCCGTATATAGTGGAACAAAAGAATATTTTACGCTCAAAATACCCGAAGCAAGGTGAAGATTGGATTGATGGAGAACACCAGAATACTTTTGGCGGTTGGTATCAAACACATCTCATTAATGACACCTCTGTTGAAGAACAACAATACTTGTTGGCCAAGCAACCATCTTTTCGTATATCGACTTTTCAAGGGTACGAGATAAATGGGAATACATTTTACATGATCGCCCAAGATCAAAAGAGCACCAACCAAAACAGTGGTGTCCGCTTTGATGCAGTTGACGAATATGGGAAGAAGGTCACATATTATGGGTACATGGAGGAGATATGTGAACTTGACTATGGACCTACTTTCAAGATCCCTTTGTTCTAGTGCAAATGGTTAAACCTGACAGATGGGGTAAGGTAGACCCGCAATACGGAATGACTACAGTGGATCTGAAGAATTTAAAATATAAACCGAACCATTCGTGCTAGACAGTGAAGTGACTCAGGTTTTCTATGTGAAGGACATGTCTACCAAAACAAAAAAAGGCAAGAGGAGACACCATATGATGAGCCAAAGCGCCACATAGTTCTTTCAGGAAAAAGTAACATCGTGGGAGTGGAGGAAAAGACATACATGCCAGAAGATTATGAAAAGTTTGAGTACATTGCACCCTTCAAGGTAGAAAGTGACCCAAGCATCGTGTTAAATAACGAAGAGTGTCCATGGTTGCGTCGCAATCAGAAGAAAGGGAAACAAACGATGAAAACTCAGAAGACTAGATAGGGATGATGTTCTTGGTGATCTGTAATATAAACATGTAATACGAAAGTTCTGTTGAAAAGGTTTTCACAAAAAAGAAGTTGTATCTAACCTTTTATGCCGGAGATAGAAAAAAACAATCGGTATGGCCAGCATACAGCCCGAGTGTGGCTCGTGAGTGCATATATATATATATATATATATATATATAGGGTCGCGCTATTTGACACCCAGGGTATAGAATAGTTATTCTACACCCACCCTCTATCTCCACAACGGTACATGATTTTTACGTCACGTAAATTTTGTCATATTCCTTATGTCGAGTAGAACGTTAACAAATATATCCATGTCGTAAAAAAATTATTTACGTGACGCTATAAAAATATGACAAAAATAGACATATTTATGCTATTTTTATGACTTTTATGGTGCTATGAACTATATTTTTTAAATTTTTACGCTGATTTTTCTATTATGGATCAACATGGACGTGAATATTTACAAACATAATATAATATTTTAATTTAGCAACATAAAATAAAATTGTGGGTGCAAAATAAGTTTTCTGCACCCAGGGTGCTGAATAGGGTGTCTATATATATATATATATATATATATATATATATATATATATATATATATATATATATATATATATATAGGAAAATGGTTCTGTACACCTGGGTGTACGTACTCCCGAGCGTTCAATAACACATAGAAGAATCAAATATACCTTTTTATCATTTTTAATATACTTCACTATTCAATACTAGATACCCCAAATTGAGTTATGTGAAAAAAATATTTCAGTCTCCATATTTTATTTTATTTGCACATATACTGTTTTTATGTACGTAAAAAAGGTATATTGAAAAAACTAAGTATGTTGCTGATTTTTTTATCAAAAAAATGTATTGAGGTATCTTATAATAATTAACTAGGTATATAAAAAATAATAAAGAGGTATAATATACTTGTATGTGAGGTATATTCAATACGAGAGTATGTACACCCAGGAGTATATAATAGGAGTCCTATATATATATATAAATATATATATCTCAAATGAACAGTTGGACGTATGCTGGCGAATCTGGATGATTTGTATTCACAGTCGATGAACTGAACGATGTATCACACCTTTTGTCAAACCTTTTATGCCGGAGGTAGAATAAAACAATCGGTATCGCCAGCATACAGCCCCACTGTGGCTCCTAAGTGCATATATGCATAAGAAATGCACGGTAGGACGTATGCTGGCGACTCCGAATGATTTGTATTCGATCAATGAACTGAATGATGTATGCAAGGAATCCGAGAGGTGGGCTATATATATAGGGTCCTCTAGCTCACAAAGTGTTGTACTAGGGTTTCGATCGATCCAAGGGTTAAAGTGCTCGAAAGAAGCACACCCATGATACAACGACTCACAATAGGTAGAAAGAAACACACGGTCCGTGTGAGTCTTCTTGATTGGTGGGATTCAGACGCTCGAAAACAACCACTGATCCAACAGCTGACAAGAGCTACAAAGAAACACACCCCTTGATCCAACGACTAATAAGATCTAGAAAAAAAAACACGATGGCATAGTTTGTTATAATGAGCCCATATTTCACACAAACGTGCATGTTGAAAGCACGGACAATGTTGACGAAGGAAGTTTTTTTTAACTGAATAAAAAAACCATTTTCCATTTTCGGAGTGTCAGAAATGGTTTTTTTTTGTGAGGGACCTACCAAAAACATGATGCCAAACTTGGGGGCTTCATTTTTGAAACATGGTAGGACATGTGACATGCACAAATCAACAATTTGTTTTCTAATAAAAGATTTCCATCCAACTCTTGTGAAAATAACAAGTTTATGTCGATTTAGTTGGAAACAGGACAAATTTGAACTACAGGTGCCTCGTAATTTGGTCATGAATTTTGGCAAAAATAATTTTTAGGTACTCAACTACCTATTTCAATAGAGATCCACAGTGATTTGCTGAATATACAACCCCTAGCTACGAACGGTCGTCCCCGTCGACTTGACTTTCTCCTGAAACGGTTTGATCAAATTCCGAAAAATTCAAAAACAAAACTAAATAACGCGAGACCTTCGCGTGGTGTCATTATATATGCCCTAGTATCCACCAAAAATAATAAACTTGGAATACGACGGTACTATTGAAAAAGTGTTCACAAAAAAGAGTTATCTCCTCCTAACATTCTAGGGTTTCGGTTGAAATGACAGGTGTTATGGACAAACACATGGCATATTTTCTTATAAAGAGCCCATAATGCACACAAACATGCATCTTGGAAGCACGAACAATGTTTACGACGGAAGTTTATTTTTTAACTGAATAAAAAACCATTTTTCATTTTTGGAGTGTGAGAAATGGGTTTTTTGTGAAGGACCTACCACAAACATGTTGCCAAACTTGGGGGATTAATTTTTTAAAAATTCTAGGTCATGTTACATGCACAAATCAACAACTTGTTTTCTAATAAAAGATTTCCATCCAGCTGTTTTGAAAATAACAAGTTTCTGCTGATTCACTTGGAAACAGGACAAATTTGAACTATAGGTACCTCGTAATTTGCTCATTAATTTTGGAAAAAATCATTTTTAGGTACTCAAGTACCTATTTCAATAGAGATCCACGGTGATTTGCTGAATATACAATCCCTAGCTACGAACGCTCATGCCCGCTGTCTTGACTTTCTCTTAAAACGGGCTGAGAAAATTTCAGAAAATTCAAAAAAAAAACTCTAAATAACGCGATACCTTCGCGTGGTTTCATTACATATGTCCAAGTTTCCACCAAAAATAATAAACTTGGAATATGATGGTTCTGTTGAAAAAGTGTTCACAAAAAAGAGTTATCTCCTCCTCACCTTCTAGGGTTTCGGTTTAAATGACATGTGTTATGGCCAAACACATGGCATAGTTTTTTATACTGAGCCCATATTGCACACAAACATGCATCTTGGATGAACGGACAATGTTGACGAAGGATTTTATTCACTAAATAAAAAAATATTTTCCATTTTCGCAGTGTTAGAGATGGGTTTTTTTGTGAAGGACCTACCACAAACATGTTGCCAAACTTGGGGGCTTAATTTTTTAAACATACTAGTACATTTGACATGCACAAATCAAGAACTTGTTTTCTAATAAAAGATTTCCATCGAACTCTTTTGAAAATAACAAGTTTCTGCCGATTCTGTTGGAAACAGGACAAATTTGAACTATAGGTGCCTCGTCATTTGGTCATGAGTTTTGGCAAAAATAATTTTTAGGTATATACTCAAGTACCTATTTCAATACAGATCCAGAGTGCTTTGCTCAATATACAACCCCTATCTATGAATGGTCATCCCCGGTGTCTTGACTTTCTCCTAAAACGGGCTAAGAAAATTCCAGAAAATTCAAAAAAAAAACTAAATAACGCGAGACCTTCGAGTGGTGTCATTACATATGTCCTAGTATCCACCAAAAATATTAAACTTGGAATACAACTGTTCTGTTGAAAACGTGTTCACAAAAAAGAGCTATCTCCTCCTAACATTCTAGGGTTTCGGTTGTAATGACAGGTGTTATGGCCAAACACATGGCATAGTTTGTTATAATGATCCCATATTGCGCGCAAACATGCATCTTGGAAGCACGAACAATGTTTACGAAGGAAGTTCATTTTTTAACTGAATAAAAAAAAACATTTCCATTTTTGGAGTGTGAGAAATGGGTTTTTTGTGAAGGACCTACCACGAACATGTTGCCAAACTTGGGGGCTTAATTTTATAAAAATTCTAGGACATGTGACATGCACAAATCAACAACTTGTTTTCTAATAAAAGATTTCCATCGAGTTGTTTTGAAAATATAAAGTTTCTGCTGATTCACTTGGAAACGGGACAAATTTGAACTATAGGTACCTCGTAATTTGCTCATTAATTTTGGCAAAAATCATTTTTAGGTACTCAAGTACCTATTTCAATAGAGATCCACGGTGATGTGCTGAATATACAATCCCTAGATACGAACGGTCATGTCCGCTGTCTTGACTTTCTCCTAAAACGGGCTGAGAAAATTTCAAAAATTCAAATACAGAACTCTAAGTAACGTGATACCTTCGCGTGGTGTCATTACATATGTCCAAGTTTCCACCAAAAATAATAAATTTGGAATATGATGGTTCTATTGAAAAAGTGTTCACAAAAAAGAGTTATCTCCTCCTAATATTCTAGGGTTTCGATTGAAATGACAGGTGTTATGACCAAACACATGGCATAGTTTTTTATACTGAGCCCATATTGCACACAAACATGCATCTTAGAAGAACGGACAATGTTTAACTGAATAAAAAAACATTTTCCATTTTCGCAGTGTTAGAGATGGGTTTTTTGTGAAGGACCTACGACAAACATGTTGCCAAACTTGGGGGCTTAATTTTTTAAACATACTAGGACATGTGACATGCACAAATCAAGAACTTGTTTTCTAATAAAAGATTTCCATCCAACTCTTTTGAAAATAACAAGTTTCTGCCGATTCAGTTGGAAACGGGACAAATTTGAACTACAGGTGCCTCGTCATTTCGTCCTGAATTTTGGCAAAAATAATTTTTAGGTATATACTGAAGTACCTATTTCAATTGAGATCCGCAGTGAGTTGTTGAATATACAACCTCTACCTACGAACGGTCATGCCCGTCGTCTTGACTTTCTCCTAAAATGGGCTGAGATAATTCTAGAAAATTGAAAAATACCCTAAATAACGCGAGACCTTCACGTGGTGTCATTACATATGTCCTAGTATCCACCAAAAATAATAAACTTGGAATACAACGGTCCTGTACAAAAAGTATACACAAAAAAGAGCTATCTCCTCCTAACATTCTAGGGTTTCGGTTGAAATGACTGGTGTTATGGCCAAACATATGGCATAGTTTGTTATAATGATCCCATATTGCACACAAATATACATCTTGGAAGCACGGACAATGTTGACGAAGGAATTGTGCCACGTGGACGCGTGGCGCGGGAGTTGTGACACGTGGCGCGGGTGTGCTACGCGTGCTGCGGGAATTGTACCGCAAGGCTTGGAGCACGCGGTATAAACTGACGCACCTCGAGCGTCTTCTCCTCTCCACACGCCCACTCCTCTCCATGCACCGTCCCGACGCCACCATGCCTCCGAGGAGAAACAGCACCACCGGCTTCCGCGGCATTTGAGCACGGCAGAACGGAATGTTCAACGCGGATATCCTCTACGAGGACGACCGCATCCCCCTCGGCTCCTTTGCGACGGCGGCGGAGGCTGCCCGCGCCTGGGCGGCGTGGCGCCTCAACCGCCCGCGGTTGCTGATGAACTTCAACGACTACCACACCCTCTGGGAAGCGGAGGCTAGGGCACCGAAGGTGCAGATCGTCACTACCGCGGACCACCGCCACCTCCGCCACCCCTCGTTTTAGGGCCTAGTCTACGCCAGGGACGACCGTGTCGTCCGCGAGTATTACCAGAACAATCCGAGGGAGGAGAGAGCCGACGAGGAAGTCTGGCAGACCCGCGCGGCTGAGCAAGCAGAGCGCCGCTTCGAACGCCACATCGCGTCAGATGCCGCTCGGGAGGCAAGGACAAAGACACAGCAAGAGCTCCGCCGGACCGACCACGCCGGTGAAGTATGGGCATCCGACGATCCGAGGTGGGGCCTATCTCGTACATACCATCATGCACCTCCGACGACGACGAGGAGGTCACCGACGATTTCAGCGACGACGATGACCCGGAGGAGGTCACCGACGAGTTCCCCGACGACGACGAGGAGGAGTAGTGTTCGTCTGTTTTCTGTTTTTTAATAAAAGAATTTGTATTCCGGCGAACTGCGGCGTGCTAGTGTGTCTGTTTTCTTTTTTTAATAAAATAATTTGTAGCACCCTATTTCTTTTTTATATATCTTCGGTATTTGCTGTCGCACTGGGCTCGCGCCCGAAAACTCCCCAACGCGCTCCAAGCTGAGGTTTCCATTTTCTACTTAATTATAGTTTGTACTACCTATTTAAATCCATTTTGAAATTTCAAAATTTTAAAATGTTACAAAACATCACAAAATTATTTTTGGTTGCTAGCTTTTAATTTTACAAAAATTTAGAAATTAGTTTCATATCATTTAGACTTTTCTTTCAAAAGTTATAGTTTTTTTAATAAAACAGGAAAAAAACAAGAAGAAAAGACAAATAGAAAATCCACCTTCAGTACCCGTTAGGTCCGCTGGTTCGCGCACAGTTGGAGTGGGCCCTCGGGAAACCTTTAGTACCGGTTGGTTGCAACAATCGATACTAATACAGCCCTTTAGTACCGGTTGGTGGCACCAACCGGTACCATAGGGGTATTGGTCCTGGTTGGTAGAACAAACCGGGACGAAAGGGCTGAAACGCGCGGGGACTTAAGCGTTTTTCTCCAAATTTTGGCCAAGTCCCGCAGAAGAACAGCGCCTCCGGCCTCCCTCTCCACGATGAAAACGACGAAGTGCTGCCGCCGCGCGCCGTAGTCCTTGCATCCCCTCCGGGCACGTGCGGCGCTGCCTCCGTGCTCGATTGTCGCCGTGCGCTGATACGTCATAAACGTACCCCTAATTTCTGATGCTCCATGATCATATTATGCCAAATGCTACAAGTTTTCTCCCTTATTTATAGCATTTTCATACGTTTTCTGGGACTAACCTATTAACAAAATGCCAAGTGCCAGTTCCCTGTTTTCTGCTGTTTTTGGTTTCAAAACAGTTGTTCTGGAAACATTCTCAGAATTGGACCCCACAAAGCCCGAAGTGTCTATTTTCCCCCGAAGCATCCAGAACACCGAAGAGGAGTTGAAGAGGGGCAACAGGGGGCCACACCATGGGCTGGCGCGGGCCCCCTGGTCGCGCCAGCTATGGGTGTGGGGCCCCCTGGCCTCCATCACCTCTGCCCTTTCGCCTATTTATTCCCACCGGATGGAAAATCGTAAACACCTGATCAAAAATCCCGAAAAAGTTCCGCGGCCGCCGCCGTCGTCAACCCTAGATCAGGAGGGTTCTGGAGCTGTTTTCCGGCACACTGCCGGAGAGGAAATCATCACCGGAGGCTTCTACATTACCATGCCTGCCTCCGGAGTGATGTGTGAGTAGTTCATCCCTGGACTACGGGTCCATAGCATTAGCTAGATGGTTGTCTCCTCCTCATATGCCTCCATGTTTAGATCTCGTGAGCTGCCTATCATGATCGAGATTGATCTTATGTAATTCTATATGCTGTGTTTACTGGGATCCGATGAATATTGACCTTATGCCAAGTTTATTATAGTCTTTATTGCATATGTTATTTGTGATCTTGCATGCTTTCTGTCGCTAGTGGTTGCTCTGACCAAGTAGTTGCAAGTGACTCCAAGAGGGAGTATATATGCTTCATAGTGGGTTCATGCCTCCTCGGTGCCTTGCTCGAGTGACAGAAACGTGAAGGGGGAGGATGTGTTGTTGCCATTAGGAATAAAACAACGGTGAGAGTACCAGCATCTATAATGAAGGGGAACGTAGCATAGAAAACAAAAAAATTCCTATGCGCGACAAACCCGAATGGCCAAGATCTAATCTATGAGATGAAAGGAAACGGGGAGAAAGAGAGTCTTGAGATAACATACCCTCGAAGACTCAAAGTGGTACGAGAAAAGATCTCATTGTTGTCGTAGTCGTTCTCACGCTGATCCCGAGGGAGAAGAAGAGCACCGCAATCCGGTGGTGCCTCCGTAATCGGTCACACGTTCAGCTCTATGAAGACTTATGTTCCCTCGTTCCAGCTGGTTGCGGAAGTAGAGGATCCCTCCGGCATTCCAGCAGCACGACGGCGTGGTGGTGGTGAAGAATCCCACGGTTAGGGCTTCGCCAAGCCGGAGACCATGGAATGGAGCAGCGGGTGGAAGGGAAAATGTGTGGGCAAGTGTGTGAAGGATAGCCCCCACCCTCCTTTTATAGGGTAGGGGGAGGCAGCCCAAAGGGGGGGTGCGGCCATCCATGGGTGCACCCACCCCTTCCTCTCTTCATGTGAGTGGAATCTCCACTCACACCCACTCAAAATTCCTTAATTTCCCACTTAGAAAATCCAAAGGTTTTTCTTTAATAAATAAATAAAACATTTTTTATTTCTTTATTTATATTTGTTAATTCCATTAACAAACATTTGCATGCAGTACCTCGAACCATTTTTTAATTCTATTAACAACCATTCGACGAAAAAGCCCTTGAACTATTTCAACTTTTCCCCGAAACAATTCCGGAGCTGCCCATAATATTCTTCGATATTCCGTATCCTCTCTAACGCTTCATCGAACCTTAAGTGTGTCTCCCTACGGTTCGTGAATATTATAGAAATGATCGATACTCCTCTCCGATCAATAATCAACAGAGGGATCTAGAAATCCGTGATGACTCCTATATATTCAACGATGACTCTCGTGATCGTGTGAACCTTTCAACGTCGTAACGATTTCCCTTTATCTCGCGATATATTACTTGTCCGAGATCCGATCATCGGTATCCACTATACCTTGTTCGATCTCGTTATCCGACACGTAATCTTTTCTCGTTCCCGTGATATAACATCCTAGTGATCATATCACTTGCTTGCAAGCGGTGTCGATGTGATATCACCGAGAGGGCCCTCAGTATATCTATCTGTCATATTGGATGGACAAATCCCATTCTGGACCCATGAGCTTCAACTAACACTTTCCGAATATCCAATGCCACCTTTATAGTCACCCTTTTACGGTGTGAAGTTTCATGTAATCAAAGTATTCTTTCGGTATAAGTGATTAACATGATCTCATGGTCTAAGGAATAATGTTACTCCGAATGTAAGACATAACAACAAAACTAAATGACTTGATCGTATTGTTATACTTAGTTAGGGTTTAAGTTCATCATGTCATTCTCCTAATGACATGACCCCGTTATTAACAACATCCAATGTTCATGATCAGGAAACTTTGATCATCTGTTTAATCAACAAGCTAATTAAAAGAGAGGCTTCACTAGGAATGTCAGTTTGTTTATCAATCACACATGTATCAACGTTCACTACATGAAATATGTCAACTAGTGACCATCTGTCAGTGACTTTAGAAAAATTGGTCACATATCTGGTCTCAATTGTTTGAGGGAGTCTAAAGTTGTACATGAGTTGGTCACAATCTAAACCTCAGGTGTTTGCTCCCCTATTCTGTCCCGATTGAGACCAATTTAAATGGTCATGTTGCCTCATATTCGATATTTTCGCCTATGTGTCAAATCTCATCCTATGTGTCATGGTTGGACCCACCGCAAATGTGACACGTCATGCACAAGTAGGTCCCAAACTTCCAACTCAGCGCTAACTGGTGAACCAACTCAGCGCAGCCAAATCAGCAACCATGTGTGCTTAATTGCGCAAAAAGGGGGTACAGTGGGGTTCAAACCCGAGACCTCCAGCTCGATCGCTCGCACTCTTGCCAGCAGGCCACTACATGGATCTTGTAGATATACATCGATGGCTCTATTAGAATAGATCTCGTTCATGGGCCTTGGCATGCGCATGGGCCTTGCTATGCGCAGGGACACATGAGCTGACCATCGCGCGGTTGGACAAAGAAAATAATCGGGGCAGGGGAGTGCGGGAGAGGGAATCGAATCCACAACCTCTCCAACGAGCGCACCTGCGAGCTACCACTAGGCCACAATACAGCTTGTGAAATTACATAGCAAAAACAATATTTCTACATAATAGCTCCTCCTGGGCGAAAGCCCATTCAAGCAAACCTTTAGCAGATCAGCCACGCTGTTGGGCTGGGCCGGCTAGGTTAAGGTGTTTTTTAGTTCTTTTCTTTTTATTCTTCAATAACTTTTGATTTTGAACGTCAAATTAGACCAAGTAAATTGTAAAAGAATTGTAAACATGTCCTCGATCATTAAATACTTTTGGGTACAGATTTGTTAAAAATAAAAGAAAATGTCCCCTAACCTTATATATTGCTTTATATAGGTCTTTAAAGAATTTAAATAAAATTCTCATAATTTTAGAGGAAGTAATTTGAGTTTTTGTAGATAAAATATGGTCTAGTACCTTAATATTATTTGTGGTACAATTTTGTAACATATTTTTGGTAGATGGTTCACAAAAAAACCCGTTTTCGACACTCCGAAAATGGAAAATGATATTTTTATTCAACGAAAAATAAACATTTCTTCGGCAACATTGTTAGTTGTTCCAATATCCATCTTTGTGTGGAATATAGGCACACCTAAAGAAACTATTCCATGGATGTGGCCATAACATCCGTCATTTGGCCTGAAAGCCATGAATCTTCGTAGATGATAGCTCATTTTTGTGAACACTTTCTCGAGATAACTTCCGTATTCCAAGTTTATTACTTTTGGTGGATACTAGATCACTTATTATAACACCACGCGAAGGTCTTGCATCATTTCGATTTTTTCCGAATTTTCTGGAATTTTCTAAGTCGGTTTCTTAAAACGGTCAAAACGGGGGATATGACCGTTCCTACCTAGGGGTTGAATATTGATGAAATCTTGGTGTATCTATGTTGAAACAGGTATTTCAGTACCTAAAAATGATTTTTGCAAAAAATCACGAGCAAACTACGAGGCACCTGTAGTTCAAATCTGGCCCGGTTTCATCTGAATCGGCTGAATTTGTCTTTTTCAACAGAGGTGGATGGAAAGATTTTTAGAGGAAGTAATTTGGTTATTTGTAGATAAAATGTAGTCTAATATTTTTAGAATTTTATGTGGTACAATTTTGCAACATATTTTTGGTAGATGCTTCACAAAAAAAACCGTTTTCGACACTCCGGGGGGAAAAGGTATTTTTATTCGACGAAAAATAAAACTTTCTTCGGCAACATTGTTAGTTGTTTCACTATGCATCTTTGTGTGGAATAGGGGATCATTTAATAAACTATGCCATGAATTCAGCCATAACATCCGTCATTTGGCCCGAAAGCCATAAATCTTCGTAGATGATAGCTAATTTTTGTGAACACTTTTTCGAGATAACTTACGTATTCCAATTTTATTATTTTTTATGGATACTAGGTCACTTATTATGACACCATGCGAAGGTCTTGCGTCATTTCGATTTTTTCTGAATTTTCTGGAATTTTCTAAGCCGGTTTCTTAAAACGGTCAAAACTGGGGACATGACCGTTCGTACCTAGGGGTTGAATCTTGATGAAATATTGGTGAATCTATGTTGAAACAGGTATTTGGGTACCTAAAAATGTTTTTTACAAAAAATCACGAGCAAACTACGAGGCGTCTGTAGTTCAAATTTGGCCGGTTTCAACTGAATCGGCTTAAGTTTGTCTTTTTCAAAAGAGGTGGATGGAAATATTTGTAGAGGAAGTAATTTGTTTATTTGTATATTAAATGTGGTCTAATATTTTTATAATTTTATGTGGTACAATTTTGCAACATATTTTTGGTAGATGCTTCACAAAAAACCCGTTTTCGACACTCCGGAAACAAGAAATGGTATTTTTATTCGACGAAAAATAAAACTTTCTTCGGAAACATTGTTAGTTGTTTCACTATGCATATTTTTGTGGAATATGGGATCATTTAAATAAACTATGCCATGAATTCGGCCATAACATCCGTCATTTAGCCCGAAAGCCATAAATCTTCGTAGATGATAGCTCATTTTTGTGAACACTTTTTCGAGATAACTTCCGTATTCCAATTTTATTATTTTTTATGGATACTAGGTCACTTATTATGACACCACTCGAAGGTCTTGCGTAATTTCGATTTTTTCTGAATTTTCTGGAATTTTCTAAGCCGATTTCTTAAAACGGTCAAAACGGGGGACATGACCGTTCGTACATAGGGGTTGAGTCTTGATGAACTATTGGTGAATCTATGTTGAAACGGTGTTTGGGTACCTAAAAATGATTTTTTTCAAAAAATCACGAGCAAACTACGAGGCACATGTAGTTCAAATTTGGCGCGGTTTCAGCTGAATCAGCTGAAATTTGTCTTTTTCAAAAGAGGTGGATGGAAAGATTTGTAGAGGAAGTTATTTGGTTATTTGTAGATGAAATGTGGTCTAATATTTTTAGAATTTTATGTGGTACAATTTTGCAACATATTTTTGGTAGATGCTTCACAAAAAAAACCGTTTTCGACACTCCGGAAACGGGAAATGGTATTTTTATTCGACGAAAAATAAAACTTTCTTCGGCAACATTGTTAGTTGTTTCACTATGCATCTTTGTGTGGAATAGGGGATCATTTAATAAACTATGCCATGAATTCAGCCATAACATCCGTCATTTGGCCCGAAAGCCATAAATCTTCGTAGATGATAGCTAATTTTTGTGAACACTTTTTCGAGATAACTTACGTATTCCAATTTTATTATTTTTTATGGATACTAGGTCACTTATTATGACACCACGCAAAGGTCTTGCGTCATTTCGATTTTTTCTGAATTTTCTGGAATTTTCTAAGCCGGTTTCTTAAAACGGTCAAAACTGGGGACATGACCGTTCGTACCTAGGGGTTGAATCTTGATGAAATATTGGTGAATCTATGTTGAAACAGGTATTTGGGTACCTAAAAATGATTTTTGCAAAAAATCACGAGCAAACTACGAGGCACCTGTAGTTCAAATTTGGCTCGGTTTCAACTAAATCGGCTTAAGTTTGTCTTTTTCAAAAGAGGTGGATGGAAATATTTGTAGAGGAAGTAATTTGTTTATTTGTAGATGAAATGTGGTCTAATATTTTAGAATTTTATGTGGTACAATTGCAACATATTTTTGGTAGATGCTTCACAAAAAACCCGTTTTCGACACTCCGGAAACAAGAAATGGTATTTTTATTCGACGAAAAATAAAACTTTCTTCGGAAACATTGTTAGTTGTTTCACTATGCATATTTGTGTGGAATATGGGATCATTTAAATAAACTATGCCATGAATTCGGCCATAACATCCGTCATTTAGCCCGAAAGCCATAAATCTTCGTAGATGATAGCTCATTTTTGTGAACACTTTTTCGAGATAACTTCCGTATTCCAATTTTATTATTTTTTTATGGATACTAGGTCACTTATTATGACACCACGCAAAGGTCTTGCGTCATTTCGATTTTTTCTGAATTTTCTGGAATTTTCTAAGCCGGTTTCTTAAAACGGTCAAAACGGGGGAGATGACCGTTCGTACCTAGGGGTTGAATCTTGATGAACTATTGGTGAATCTATGTTGAAACGGTATTTGGGTACCTAAAATGATTTTTTCAAAAAATCACGAGCAAACTACGAGGCACCTGTAGTTCAAATTTGGCGTGGTTTCAACTGAATCAGCTGAAATTTGTCTTTTTCAAAAGAGGTGGATGGAAAGATTTGTAGATGAAGTAATTTGGTTATTTGTAGATGAAATGTGGTCTAATAATTTTAGAATTTTATGTGGTACAATTTTGCAACATATTTTTGGTAGATGCTTCACAAAAAAACCTTTTTCGACACTCCGGAAACAGGAAATGGTATTTTTATTCGACGAAAAATAAAACTTTCTTCGGCAACATTGTTAGTTGTTTCACTATGCATCTTTGTGTGGAATATGGGATCATTTAAATAAACTATGCCATGAATTCAGCCATAACATCCGTCATTTGGCCCGAAAGCCATAAATCTTCGTAGATGATAGCTTATTTTTGTGAACACTTTTTCGAGATAACTTACGTATTCCAATTTTATTATTTTTTATGGATACTAGGTCACTTATTATGACACCACGCAAAGGTCTTGCGTCATGTCGATTTTTTCTGAATTTTCTGGAATTTTCTAAGCCGGTTTCTTAAAACGGTCAAAACTGGGGACATGACTGTTCGTACCTAGGGGTTGAATATTGATGAACTATTGGTGAATGTGACGCCCCGGGATCGGGTACTATGCAGATTTCAGCATTTCCGCCAAAATCCACATAATAACCGATTCCAGGTTGCCACTTGTGATAACATTACAACAATTCACGAATATTCCACAACCACAGAAGAGATTTATACAAGACGACTCAAACGAGTCAAGAATACAACTGATACAATACAAAGATCCAAATAACAGCGGAAGAGGCAACATAGTGTCCGACTACAGACAAGATACAAATTGGACTAAGAGTCCTGAAGATAACCGATGGCGTCCAATCCCTGCCCAGGCCAAGCCGGAGGGATTCGCAAGCTAACGTTGTCAGACTTCAAACCTGTTGACTGCAATGTGGAATATGCAGCCACGAAATGGATTCGTGGGTCAGTGCGGTTAAGTACTGGCAAGTGGATACTCACAAGATACCAGCGTAACCAATCATCACAAGATACAAATACTTTGGGTAGAACGGAAGGAAAGGATTATTGCAAAGAAGCGGCAGCGGGCTGCACTAACTAACTACAGAGACGCGCTACAACATCCGGCTAAAAGAAAGGGATAAGATAGCGTATCAGAACCAACTAAAACTACTCACCAAACAATACCCATCCAATGTTACCCCCTACTAAGGAAGCAACCCAAGGAAACTCACACGGTTGATTAAGGTGACATTTATTTTTATGGTGAAGGTAATACTATATTACTAGTCAAGTTATTATCATTAGGTGTAAGTTGTCTGAGTACTTGTTAGCCAGCACTTTCACCAAGTCATCCATAACCGCGGACAACACGGCTTCTCGAGAAGATTTAACCCTGCAGGGATGCACCAATTTGGCCGTACACGTAAGAATAACCCGCCAGGCGGGGAGCAAACCCACCAAGCAGGCCACTCAACACAACCCAACTCTTCTTCGCATCAAGCCCAAAGAACCACGTGCTGTGCGTGCGCGGCTAATCGAGCCCCCACGAAGAAAAGGGGGACCCTCATAGCACTGGAAGACCACGCCGCCCTAAATGCCGACTACAAACACTGGTAGAAAAAAGGCCTTCGGTATGCCAGCATCAGTCCCCAAGCGTCGCGCCCCGTGACTAATGAGTCTTTAGTCCCGGGTCGGCAGGAGACCCGCGACAGAAGGTCAGACGTCGCGGTTTGGGAAACGCGTTGCCGCGCGTGGAGGGAATTAATTCCGGTTGACCTCGCCGCCCGGGACTATTGGTCCTTTATTCCCCGTTCCCGTGGCCAACCGGGACCATTGGCTCTTTATTCCCCGTGCCCGTGGCCAACCGGGACTAAACATCGGCTTCTCGCCTCCCCGCGGCGGTTTTTATTTCGCGAAGAGGCATAAGGGCGTCATTTCCACTGCTCGCTCTCTGTTCTTCCTCTGTTCTTCCTCTCTCGCTCTCTGTTCTTCCTCTCTCGCCATTTCAAGCACACGCACGCAAAATGGCTGAATGGACGCAATACGATGGGAAGACACCATGCGGCAAGGATTTGGACGTGCTCTTCACCAACAGTTGCGCGAGGCTGCATGAAGCTCTAGGTCATTTGGCCGAGCTGTATTGGGCAGCTCCCGAAGAACACCGGTTCTTTGGGCTCGATCTGAGTACACGGCGAATCAGAACGATGTTGCCGTCATCCAGATTGCGTTCAAGGAGTCGGTGTTGGTCTTCCAATGGTCAAGGTACGTAGAAGCTAGCACACGTGCACGTACAAATCTTGCATGCATTTCGGGTTTTTTTGTTGCATGTGAAGAATACATGTGCTGCAACTAATCTAACACATAGCCTATTTTTGTTGTTACAGTAGCTCAAGGCATTGCCCGGACCTTGTTGATTTTCTTGTCTACTCGGGGTTTGACTTTTGCAGCGTTGACATCACGCAAGACCGCGTGAAGTTGGCGCGCATCGGTATTATGATACCTGAAGATCACTACATTGATCTTCAGAATCTTATCCAGTTCACCGGGCCAAAGACCGGGATGGCTGTCATGGCAAGCACCTTAATCCACCCCTGCTATCACCGGATGAAGACTGATTTCCACCGGGACAATCACTACTATTGGGAGGAGACCCCATTGCACATGACGAACCTCAAGTATGCGGCCATAGATGCATATGTTGCGTACGAGTTGTTCCGCATCTACTCGGCGGGGCCATAGATGATGTATGCGTTCGATATCTATGCGCATGTAATGGTTATCTAATTAGTAGTATATATATGTAATGGATATCTTTTGTGATCGACTCTATATATATATATGTTAATTATGAAATGTGATCGACTCTATGTTTGTGTTATGTGTGATCGACTCGATGTTTTGTGTTATGTGTGATCGACTCTATGCATGTAATGAACATTGTTTGTATTATTGTTCTTTATTTTTGATATATTTTTTCATTTTAAGATTTTAAAATGAATTAGTATTATTTTTCTTCATTTTTTGATATATTATTTGTATTTTTAAGATTTTAAAATGAATTAGTATTATTGTTCTTAATTTTTGATATACTATTTGTATTTTAAGATTTTAAAATGAATTAGTATTATTGTTCTTCATTTTTGATATATTATTTGTATTTTTAAGATTTTAAAATGAATTAGTTCTATTTTTCTCAATTTTTGGATATATTATTTGTATTTTTAGAAATAATACAAATTAAAAGTTAATGTTTATTTATTTATTCACAATTATTAATTACATCATTACTTTTGTTTATTAAAAGATTTATTTGCAATTCAAACAATTAAGAAATGTGGCTTCGACTAACATGTTAATAAGATTGATATGATACTACTATCACATACATGCGTGAGAAACACTTGGATTCGGGACGGGATGGAACTCGGAAGTTAAGCGTGCTAGTGCTAGAGTAGTGGGAGGATGGGTGACCGAGCGGGAAGTATGACCATGAGTAAGTAATTTGACTAGGGATAATCTTAGTTAGACACTAAGCAAATAATACAAATTGTGAAAAAAAAAGGGAGTGACAAAAAAGGGAGTGAAAAAAAGGGAGTGAAAAAAGGTGAGAAAAATAATTAGAAACCAAATGAATTAAAAAATTACGAAATAAATCTAGTCCCGGTTCATGTGGCCAACCGGGACTAAATGTCCTCCGACCCCAGGCTCCGCCACCCGCCCACGTGGACGGGCCTTTAGTACCGGTCCGTAAGTAGCGGGACTAGGGGGGGCCTTTAGTCGCGCGTAGCTAGTCCCGGTTGCCTGGACGGGATTAATGGGCCTGGCGAACCGGGACTGTAGGCCTTTTTTCTACCAGTGAAAAGTTCCACCCTGGCGCCAAGGGCTCGCACCTGCATATGCATGCATCAAATGGAAAGCCTGAACTAAGTGTCGCGATTTGGACGAGATGCGAATCGAATCAGAATTGCGGGGGGCGCCCATACTCGCTTCCCACATGCGGTTAGTGCGCTCATCATGGATCGGAGGACAAGACCCTTTTCCTAATTAGGGTCGACACTAGCAGGCCTCAAAATCACGCCGGGCCTCCTGCCGGTGCCTTATCATCAAGTTATTATTACCCAAAACATTAACATGTTGTTGATTAAGTTGAAACCCAACTATCAACTAAACAGGTGATATGAAAAAGGACAACAAGACCTGAGCGCAAACAACAATAAGCATGCAACTACGACACGAGGGCCATCAAGGTAAACAATCAACAGTTAATAGGAAGTGGAAGGAAAGGCTATATCATGGCTGCAAGGTAAACATATGATAGGATCGAGACACAAGCATCGAATCATAAGGCTAGCATAAAGACAACGGAAAGAATCGGTAACAAGTGAGGAAAGGCAACATGGGTAGCAAGTGAGTATACTTGCCTGAGATCCAGCAAGTAGAGGTACATCCGAAGAACTTATCGATGCTCACATCATCTCAACGTCCTATCCGCGAAGAAGCAACGAACTACAACAAACACCGGATGCAACAATTACTTCTACGGCAAAAGACCCAGCATGATCAAGATATGGATGCATGACAAGTTTAAGGATGCATCAAAGATAAACTAGTTGACATGGTAAACATATTCAAATGGGCCCATATGCAATTTGGATTACATATGGAAAAGCCCATGAATTAATGTTGAATTAAATGATCTACAAATAACCATCATGTGAAAGTTTATTAGAATGATTCATGGATGATGAAAATAATAAGAAAACAACAATAGCTTCAATTTGATATGTTGTTTACCAAGTTTGGAATTTTATTTATTAAGTTATGAAATTTGGCTTCTTAAATGAGTTACACAAACATTTATTGTTTTCACCCATTTTAATTGTTCAAAATATATAACAAAATTCATATTTGGAAAGAACACAAAATTTTAGATGGAATACATATTTCATTTGTTGAAAAAGGATTTAAAATGAGCAAGTTATTAATTTGACAATTTTAAATGCATTAATTAGGAAACAATTGTTTTCAGCAATTTAATTTATTTAAAAGAGAACACAAAGTTGATATTTGGAAAGCTTATTCAATTTTGCATGGAAAACATATTTTACATGTTGGAATTGGATTTGAATTGTCCAAGTTATGAATTTTGCAATTTAAAAGGTGTAATTAAGGCATTGAATTATTGCACCACTTTTAATTAGGAAAAACAGTAAACAAATTGTATTGATAAGGTTGAAAACATGTAGCAAATGTTTCACTGAACATTTTGAGCTATTAAACATATTTTTTGGATCATTATTGAATTTATTATGCATTTTCCATAAGTATTTTATTCTGCCCCTTTTAGTAAACAGAGGTAAACATGTTCTAATTTAATTCAATTGTGACCAAATAAAATACCAATGTGTAGAGTTTGTTAAGACAAATTTTTAGAGCCCAAGTTTGCTCAATTTGGGTGAACAGAACTCAAGTTATGAATTCCCAAAGTTTCAAATTTTAATAGCCATTTCTGTATTTAATTATTTAGTGCAAACTTTACTACAGAAACATGTTGCAACTTTGTGACTAACAGAAAGAGCACAAGATTCTGAATCCATAGCAATTTGAATCATTGAAATTGGAGCATTTTTCAATTTGTTATTGATTTTACGAATAAAGACTCAGTTCTGTTTTTCTGGATTTCGGGGATAAAAGAAAAAATGGAGAAGAAAAAGGGTGGCGTTGCGCCTCGGGGGGGTTTCGAACTCGGGGCTCTAGGGCGTGCGGACGGGGTGCGCAGCCACTGGGCTGGCTGCTCGGTTGTGATACGATACAGATCCGTGCTTCTAAGAGGCAGTCGTCGCGGTAAACTGAACTTTGAACACCGCAAGATTCAGATAACAGGACGTTGACTGCACGGGAACGGCGGCGTACTGCAGCTGACGACGCTCGATGGTGACGCTCCGATAGCACGAGGAGGGGGGTAGGGGGAGGTTCGTGGGGATGGGTGCTCACCCTAGGTGGCTCGGTGGAGTAGCTGTACAGGAGCACGGCGACGTTGATCAGTCCAAGAAGAGGAAGACGGCGTCCTGTAGTGTACTCCTCACGGACGGAGACGATATTGACGAGGACGGCGCGGCGGTGCTGGCCCTTCCCGGGTCCGGCTCCTGGTCGTTGACGGTGGAGGATGGTGGTGCGGTTCCGTTCCCATGGTCGGATGACCTTCTCAGCGACCACGGCCTCGGCTCTAGGAGCTCTCATCTCCGGCCATGGAGGGGCTCTGCCTCTCTGTCTCGGTTTAGAAGAAAAAAACGAGCAGAGGAGGAAGAGAGGAGGGTGGCAGCGGGGATGGAAAAGGAAGGAGGGAGAGCTAGGGTTTGGGGGGAGGAGATTTTATGGAGGAGGGGAGCAGGTGGAGGTGGGGATCCATGGTGGGGGGAGGGGACAGCAACCTGTCCCCCTCGTGCCTGTACGGAGAAAGGATAAGAGGGAGGTGGGCCTGCGAGTTGGGCTGGCTTGCTGCTGGGGGTTGTAGGTGGGCCGAAAGGCCTGCCTCCCCCCAGCGGTTTTCTTTCTCTTTTTTTTCTTCTTTGATATAGACAAGGTAAGAAAAGAAAGGGATTTAGGGTTTTTGGTTTATTATATTTTTATGCAATATTTTCACTGAGTTCAACATGTCATTTACCCAAGTGCTTGATAGTTGAGTTTTGAGAATTTTGAAATTGTGCTCATGTTTGAATTTAAATTTGAAATTCAAATTAGGGTTTTAATAGAAGGGGTTTTATTAACCAAGCAATTTGAATAATTCAAATTCAAAACTATTGAAAAACAATTTGAGTTGTTTTGTTTGCAAATGGTTTTGGAAACATTGTAATATGTTTACATTTTTAATTTGGTTTGGAAACAAGGTGCACTTCATGCATGATGCAATGCCATGCAATGCCAAACGTAAAACAATCAACTCCTAATTTGGGGGGGGGGGGAATCCACCGGGTGTTACAGTAAATCTATGTTGAAACAGGTATTTGGGTACCTAAAAATTATTTTTACAAAAAATCACGAGCAAACTACGAGGCACCTGTAGTTCAAATTTGGCCCGGTTTCAACTGAATCGGCTGAAATTTGTCTTTTTCAAAAGAGGTGGATGGAAATATTTTTTAGAGGAAGTAATTTGGTTATTTGTAGATGAAATTTGGTAATATTTTTAGAATTTTATGTGGTACAATTTTGCAACATATTTTTGTAGATGCTTCACAAAAAACCCGTTTTTGACACTCCGGAAACAAGAAATGGTATTTTTATTCGACGAAAAATAAAACTTTCTTCGGAAACATTGTTAGTTGTTTCACTATGCATATTTGTGTGTAATATGGGATCATTTAAATAAACTATGCCATGAATTCGGCCATAACATCCGTCATTTAGCCCGGAAGCCATAAATCTTCGTAGATGATAACTCATTTTTGTGAACACTTTTTCGAGATAACTTCTGTATTCCAATTTTATTATTTTTTATGGATACTAGGTCACTTATTATGACACCACGCGAAGGTCTTGCGTCATTTCGATTTTTTCTGAATTTTCAGGAATTTTCTAAGCCGGTTTCTCAAAACGGTCAAAACGGGGGACATGACCGTTCGTACCTAGGGTTGAATCTTGATGAAATATTGGTGAATCTATGTTGAAACAGTATTTGGGTACCTAAAAATGATTTTTTTCAAAAAACACGAGCAAACTACGAGGAACCTGTAGTTCAAATTTGGCGTGGTTTCAACTGAATCAGCTGAAATTTGTCTTTTTCAAAAGAGGTGGATGGAAAGATTTGTAGAGGAAGTAATTTGGTTATTTGTAGATGAAATGTGGTCTAATATTTTTAGAATTTTATGTGGTACAATTTTGCAACATATTTTTGGTAGATGCTTCACAAAAAACCCGTTTTCGACACTCCGGAAACAAGAAATGGTATTTTTATTCGACGAAAAATAAAACTTTCTTCGGAAACATTGTTAGTTGTTTCACTATGCATATTTGTGCGGAATAGGGTATCATTTAAATAAACTATGCCATGAATTCAGCCATAACATCCGTCATTTGGCCCGAAAGCCATAAATCCTCGTAGATGATAGCTCATTTTTGTGAACACTTTTTCGAGATAACTTCCGTATTCCAATTTTATTATTTTTTATGGATACTAGGTCACTTATTATCACACCACGCGAAGGTCTTGCGTCATTTCGATTTTTTCTGAATTTTCTGGAATTTTCGAAGCCGGTTTCTTAAAACGGTCAAAACTGGGGACATGACTGCTCGTACCTAGGGGTTGAATATTGATGAACTATTGGTGAATCTATGTTGAAACAGGTATTTGGGTACCAAAAAATTCTTTTTACAAAAAATCACGAGCAAACTACGAGGCACCTGTAGTTCAAATTGGCCCGGTTTCTGAATTCGGCTGAAATTTGTCTTTTTCAAAATAGGTGGATGGAAAGATTTGTAGAGGAAGTAATTTGGTTATTTGTAGATGAAATGTTGTCTAATATTTTTTAGAATTTTATGTGGTACAATTTTGTAACATATTTTTGGTAGATGCTTCACAAAAAAACCCGTTTCGACACTCCGAAAACGGGAAATGGTATTTTTATTCGACAAAAAATAAAACTTTCTTCGGCAACACTGTTAGTTGTTTCAGTATCCATCTTTGTGTGGAATATGAGATCATTTAAATAAACTATGCCAAGAATTCGGCCATAACATCCGTCATTTAGCCCGAAAGTCATAAATCTTCGTAGATGATAGCTCATTTTTGTGAACACTTTTTCGAGATAACTTCCGTATTCCAATTTTATTATTTTTTATGGATACTAGGTCACTTATTATGACACCACGCGAAGGTCTTGCGTCATTTCGATTTTTTCTGAATTTTCTGGAATTTTCTAAGCCGGTTTCTTAAAACGGTCAAAACGGGGGACATGACCGTTCGTACCTAGGGGTTGAATCTTGATGAACTATTGGTGAATCTATGTTGAAACAGTATTTGGGTACCTAAAAATGATTTTTTCAAAAAATCACGAGCAAACTACGAGGAACCTGTAGTTCAAATTTGGCGCGGTTTCAACTGAATCAGCTGAAATTTGTCTTTTTCAAAAGAGGTGGATGGAAAGATTTGTAGAGGAAGTAATTTGGTTATTTGTAGATCAAATGTGGTCTAATATTTTTAGAATTTTATATGGTACAATTTTGCAACATATTTTTGGTAGATGCTTCACAAAAGAACGACACTCCGGAAACAGGAAATGGTATTTTTATTCGACGAAAAATAAAACTTTCTTTGGCAACATTGTTAGTTGTTTCAATATGCATCTTTGTGTGAAATAGGGTATCATTTAAATAAACTATGCCATGAATTCAGCCATAACATCTGTCATTTGGCCCGAAAGCCATAAATCTTCGTAGATGATAGCTTATTTTTGTGAACACTTTTTCGAGATAACTTACGTATTCCAATTTTATTATTTTTATGGATACTAGGTCACTTATTATCACACCACGCGAAGGTCTTGCGTCATTTCGATTTTTTCTGAATTTTCTGGAATTTTCGAAGCCGGTTTCTTAAAACGGTTAAAACTGGGGACATGACTGCTCGTACCTAGGGGTTGAATATTGATGAACTATTGGTGAATCTATGTTGAAACAGGTATTTGGGTACCTAAAAATTCTTTTTACAAAAAATCACGAGCAAACTACGAGGCACCTGTAGTTCAAATTTGGCCCGGTTTCTCCTGAATCGGCTGAAATTTGTCTTTTTCAAAAGAGGTGGATGGAAAGATTTGTAGAGGAAGTAATTTGGTTATTTGTAGATGAAATGTGGTCTAATATTTTTTAGAATTTTATGTGGTACAATTTTGTAACATATTTTTGGTAGATGCTTCACAAAAAAACCCGTTTTCGACACTCCGAAAACGGGAAATGGTATTTTTATTCGACGAAAAATAAAACTTTCTTCGGCAACACTGTTAGTTGTTTCAGTAACCATCTTTGTGTGGAATATGAGATCATTTAAATAAACTATGCCATGAATTCGGCCATAACATCCGTCATTTGGCCTGAAAGCCATAAATCTTCGTAGATGATAGCTCATTTTTGTGAACACTTTTTCAAGAAAACTTACATATTCCAATTTTATTATTTTGTATGTATAATAGGTCACTTATTATGACACCACGCGAAGGTCTTGCGTCATTTTGATTTTTTCTGAATTTTCAGGAATTTTCTGAGCCGGTTTCTTAAAACCGTCAAAACGGGGGACATGACCGTTCATACCTGGGGGTTGAATCTTGATGAACTATTGGTGAATCTATGTTTAAACAGGTATTTGGGTACCTAAAGATGATTATTGCAAAAAATCACGAGCAAACTACGAGGCACCAGTAGTTCAAATTTGGCCCGGTTTCCTGAATCGGCTCAAATTTGTCTTTATCAAAAGAGGTGGATGGACAGATTTGTAGAGGAAGTAATTTGGTTATTTGTAAATGAAATGTGGTCTAATATTTTTAGAATTTTATGTGGTACAATTTTGCAACATATTTTTGGTAGATGCTTCACAAAAAAACCCATCTTCGACACTCCGAAAACGGGAAATGGTATTTTTATTCGATAAAAATAAAACTTTCTTCGGCAACATTGTTAGTTGTTTCAATATGCATCTTTGTGTGGAATATGAGATCATTTAAATAAACTATGCCATGAATTCGTCCATAACATCCGTCATTTGGCCCGAACGCCATAAATCTTCGTAGATGATAGCTCATTTTTGTGAACACTTTTTCGAGATAACTTCCGTATTCCAATTTTATTATTTTTTATGGATAATAGGTCACTTTTTATGACACCATGCGAAGGTCCTGCGTCATCTCGATTTTTTCTGAATCTTCTGGAATTTTCTAAGCCGGTTTCTTAAAACAGTCAAAACGGGGGACATGATCGTTCATACCTAGGGGTTGAATCTTGATTAACTATTGGTGAATCTATGTTGAAACAGGTATTTGGGTACCTAAAAATGATTTTTTTGCAAAAAATCACGAGCAAACTATGAGGCACCTGTAGTTCAAATTTGGCCCGGTTTTAGCTGAATCAGCTCAAATTTGTCATTTTCAAAAGAGGTTGATGGAAATATTTGTAGAGGAAGTAATTTGGTTATTTGTAGATGAAATGTGGTCTAATATTTTTCGAATTTTATGTGGTATAATTTTGCAACATATTTTTGGTAGATGCTTCACAAAAAAACCCGTTTTCGACACTCCGGAAATGGGAAATGGTATTTTTATTCGACGAAAAATAAAACTTTCTTCGGCAACATTGTTAGTTGTTTCAATATGCATCTTTGTGTGGAATATGGGAACATTTAAATAAACTATGACATGAATTCGGCCATAACATCCGTCATTTGGCCCGAAAGCCTTATTTTGTTCACTCGAGAAATGACCAATGATATTTATTTCAAAGAGAATGAAAACTTTATTTTGTCTATATTGTTATACATTTTAGGAACAAGCTATCATCCGATCGTATTTCTTCTTTGATTAATATTTGGAAATTGAATGACTCCATCGAGCGAAGTTTTTTTGTACCGTTATCACAACAATTCCCCTTTTATAATTTTAAAAGTGATAAACTACTAAATATAGGTGTTGATTTTTTTTACTTAAATAGAAAAGTAAATATTTTTAGACAGTGAAACAAGAAATTATTAAGACAGTGAAAAAAGATTTATTTTTTTAGACAACGAACCACCCTATTGCCCAACTTAAGAGTATGCGCCGTGGGGTCGGGAAGAGGCCGGTCCTACGTGCAGCCACACTAGCATAAGGTGCACATGTAATAAAGGAAAACGAGTGGTGGAGGGGAAAAAATTGGAAACGACCGCGCGGCCTCAAATTCCCTTCCGAGGGCTAACCCTAATTCATGTCCCATTCGTGCGCCGCCGCCCCCAAATCACCACCTCCTCCTGCTCCCGTTCCGAATCTCCACCACCGACTGCTAGCCTCAGCCTCACCGGAGAAAGAGAGAGAGAGAGAGAGGAGGCGCCGCCTGGCATCCCATCGATCCGCAGCGATGGGCGGTTCCGCCTCCTCCTAGCGCATCCCTCCCTCTCCTCTTCTGCTCCTTCGTCTGCGGTCGAGCACATGGTGGAGACGATGCTGGAGGGAGCTGCGGCGGCCCCCACTACAACGACGACGAGGCCGTGGACCTCTACAACGATGAAGATGGCGCAACCGCGGCCCTCCACGACCAGCGAGGTTGCTGCAGTGCTGGGCGTGGTGGCAGGAGCAGCTGGGGTCCAGCGTCAACCGCCACGGGCTGCGCTGCCTCCGCCATCAGGCGCCACGGAGGAACCTGCACGAGGAGATGGCCGCAAGATCCGCACCATCGCCTGGGCGCCGCCCCGCTGCACCCGTGCAGCCGGTGAGATCTCCCATCCTCTTCACAGCTATCTAGGTTCACAAGGCGTTGTATATTTATTGGCTGCACAAACCTTGTTACGTATTTAGCATGTTAGCAATGAGTCAAATTGAATTAGGACTATTAGCATAGGGCGCCCCACTTATTGTCCCTATTTCTCTGTCCATGTCTCTCGTACAAGAGCTTCAGGTTGTGAATGTGGCTGAGTGGAGTTTTACACCAATTTCTTATTTTACCTTTTATGTTTCTTGATACGTGATCTGATTCATAGATGCATTGTTATGACTAGATGTTTCAAATGCTAAGATGTCGTGTACCTGCTAAAGGCCGCCGCCTTGAGGGAAGGTCGTTGCGACTGTACCTCGTCCTTACCCGACAACAGCAAGGGGACTTACAGGGAGGACGGCGATGAGGCTCTCGCGCCGCCGCTGGCTACGTCACCGACGCCACAATGGTATGTTATTCATGGATCTGCCTGCTCCTCTTAGATTCATGGATATATCCCTGCTCATCTTCGATTCATGCATCTTGGTCATAAGCGATTGATTCTGCAGATCATGGCCATGCGGAGACGGAGCCACAGAGCTCCGGCTATGGTTCGGGTGGGACATGGCGGAGAACATGCACGGCGGCTCTCCAGAACGGCTCCCTAATCTCGATGCATCCATGGTCTTCATTGCCCTTGACGCTGCCTGGACCGACAGCCAAGAGGAGTGCGAGCACTCATGCGTGGCCTTGCTGTCTATCATGACTGATGCAGTCTGTCATGCCTGATGTTGTCTGTCTTAATCGAGGTGCTTTGACTAGATATGTTTTATCCTGGCATAATTTCAGTATTATTTATTTTATTTCTACCAATGAACATTGCCTAAAGACATGTATTTCTCCTTCCAATTCACCTTCATGTTCAGGTCTGTAGCTAGGAACAATTTTGTGGTTTAGCTTTTTCTTGTCATGAGTTGCAATGTACACAATCAATTAGTGTTCGGATGCTGCTGCAAGTATATAGTTGATGCGGAAATATACCACTTTTTGGCAGATCCATACATTGGTCTCGAGTTCTTACATCACATGTAATAGGTTGTTGAGCATGTACTTACTATAACTTCTACTTGCATACAAATCTGGTGGTATGAAATGCTGCTTATCATATAGTCCATTTAAGCTAGAATGTGATGTGATTCTTCTGGTCATGCATGGTTTAATGTTCATCTAATCCTTTTGTATATCAAGATGGTTTAGAGATTTCTGTACCTGATCATGCAAATTCATAACATAGTTATACATTTTTTACTCAAATACAAAATAATTCATAGTTTTCCCTTTGTTTAATCCTTATTCTAACACATCTTTCCTACCAATTATTAATCTGGTAACTTTTCTAGTAGATAATAAGTACTTGCAGTTTATCTTGTACAACCTGATACTTGAACTTTCCTATTGTATACTAGTATATTAAATAAGGTCTACATTTTTATCCTTTACTGAAGAATTCTTTTGTTTATACACAGTTTTGAAGCTGTCAAACTCAGCGTGTTCATTTTGCAAATCCAGGAACAACGGAGACTCCTTTGCATGCTTAGCCATAAGAAATCCGGTCTGACAGAAGATCAATCAAGACGCTCCCACCTCGGACTACAAGTGAATTTTTTCATGATCCGTCCATGAAATTAAAGGTTTGTAATAAACTGTCCAAAGATAACAAAGTTGCGTGCAAATGCTCTTCATTTGTTTGGACACATGTTCTTTTTCTGCAGAAATATGTTGTTGTGTTTTTTTCTGCCCATCTCAATTCTGCCTGATTCGTCATGGACAGGTTTCTTGCTGGTTGAGAGCCAGACCACTCTACATAAATGATAGGATGGGAACATGATGCAGACCAATTCTTCTCCATGTACATACCCATCCACTGCATTGTCTTTAAGTCACGTATGCACGATCTCTTCTAATACCTACTCTTTTCTTGAAGGTGGAACAAAATCATGCTTGCTCTGTATGTGCCCCATTTTCACATATCCATCAATTTGTGTTCTTGATATCTACATGAAGTGTCATGAGGAATAATCCTCCTAATTTTGTATGTTGCCCTATGATAAAAAAAACTGTCGTGATACACTTCACCGTGTTGATGAAACATTGTATATCAATATTACATGTTATGTTGGACATCATATGCCATAAGCTTAAACAGTAAGCCTTGTTTCTGTTTATGTGGTTCTATTTTATGTTCCCTGAATTCCTAGGGTTCATATTTTGTACTTCAATTTTATCTTCCCAGCACGGTTCCTCTCGAAACTGAAATTGCTGATTAATATCATCCTTCAAGGTTTAAGTTGTACTCCTATTTGTACAACTTGCAAGTGTAGATGTACTGATGTAAGCACCCCTTGTTTACTGATGTGGATTTTCCTCTCAATTTGTAGATATACTGATGTGAACACCGAAGGAATTTGAAGAAGCTCAAAGCCCCAGTTAGCAGACTCGTTGTATCTTATTGAACTTGTTGTAATGCTAAATTTCTAGGATCTAAGTGTATATTCAATCATTGTAATTGTAATTCAAATGGTGGGTGTGCTTGATGTACATGTAATTCAAATGTTTTGAATTTGTATTCCAATTCTAAATTTAATTTGATTTTGAAATTGTGCTAAAGATACGTACTGATGTAAATACAATACTGAAGGAGGCCTTGGGCCAAACACTATTAGACCATAAAATGGCCTAGTCCTTAACGTTTCTGTACCAAATAACTGGGCTCTACAAACATCAAGGCCCAATTTAAAATGGCAACATATGAATTTCTTTCGAACCTAAAATACTGCAAAAAAGGCTAAAGCCCAAAAAATAAACAAAATAAATTGTTGGGCTTGGCCCATGTAGCTATCCAGAATTGAAAAGAAAGAAATGGTCTAAATTATTGGGCTAGGCCCATATGGAAGGCTGAAATGGATTGGGCTGATTCTGTGCCACGTCAGTTTTGCCACGTTGGATCTGATGTGGCTCGGCCAGAGTACGAGCGACCAAAACAATTGGTCACATACTGCATTGCCTTCCATTTTGGCTACAGAAGGTCACATTGGTTCAATTGCGACGCCCGTAACCTGACCAAGAGATTTTGGTCACAGAAAGGTCGCAAATGATTTTAGGTGACCATTCGGTGACCAATATGGTGAGTCACAAGATAGCATATTTCTTGTAGTGGTTTCCGGTTAATACAATTCTAGCATGAGAAATAAACATCTATCATAAACAAGGAATAACATAATAAACACTTTATTATTGCCTCTCGGGCATATTCCCTTCAGTCTCCCACTTGCACTAGGGGCAATAATCTATATTACATAGTGATGAATCTAACACCCATTGAGTTCTGGTGTTGATCATGTTTTACCCTTGAGAGAGTTTTAGTCAACGGATCTGCCACATTCAGATCCGTATGTACTTTGCAAATCTTCACATCCCCATCTGCGACATGCTTGTCGTGGGATAATCACGGCAGATGTTACCAGGGGTAACTGATCTTGGGGCAAGTCGACACAGGTATTTGGGAGAGGGTTTAGCTCAAAGGAGAACATGATGATAATCAATCTGGAGACTAGCAATCAACTCGCCGAGTCTCTGATCGTAGAATAATAATGCAACTCTCGAATTACACTGGAAGCTCGATAATTGGTGATATGACTATGACGTGAATCTCTGTAAACTAGACCTAGGGGTCGGTTTATAAAGCACCCGCACCCCCCTGGCTTGCCCTCCAAGGCACACCCTGAATCCTACCCGGACACCGCATACAAACTCTAGCTTTCCTTACCGCAACCCACAATCCGGGTTACGAGGCCTACAAACTATGGGCCTTCCAGAAGTTGCTTTATCCTTAACCGGATCCTGCGCAGCGTCCTTTGGGTCGGGTTACACCTTGGAGTTGGCCTACCGGGTTATTATCCCTCCATCAGTAGTCCCCAGAATAGCTTGGGCTTCATGGATTCCCCCTCGAAGCGCTGGCTATTCCCTGCAAAAATATCAAACGCACAAGTGTACGGAGGCCGGGTTAAAGTGCTTTGACAAATGGCTAGGCCTAACTCCATGGTGGCCATATAGTAACCCGGCTCTTCTCCAAATGCTTTCCTTAACTTTCCGGGTCTAAGCCTTAATAGAAACGCCAAAACTCTATACTTTTCTTGATAATTGATCCTAATACCAGGGAGAGGCTCTCCTTCTCTTTTTCGTCTGGATACCTCGCTCCACACTTAAAGTGTGTCTCGCAAATTTCAAATAGATAGTCGCTACCCCGTAATTTCCGGGTTCCGCCCGTTGGGCTGAGTTTTTCCACCCGGGCCGTTATAAATAAGCCCTTAGAGGTAACCCTAACTCCAACGACTCATTTTCCCCATTCCTCTTCCTTCCTTCTTTCAAGCTCGAGCTCACAGAGCACCATCACGGAAACCTCGCGCGCATCACCGGAGCCCATCCGTTGCCGGTTGCGCTCCGCCACAACGCGTTCCACTCCGCCGCCCAGATCCGCCGCCAAACCTCCGATCTGCCCGCCAGGAATCGCGAAAGGGCACCAAGCTTGCGCCATCTGACTCCGCAAAGCTTCACTTAAATCTCCTCCGGTAAGTCTTTTACATCCTCTAATTTATCCTCGCAATTTCTTAACTTCCCCTCAGGTTAGATCTGAATCGAGCCGCCCGTGATTTCTCGGGTCATGCCGAATTAGGTCACTAGTATTTACTCTAGCCCACCCAATAGATAAGATACACAGTTTAACTCACTCTCCTACCACTTGTAATCATTAATTTTGCCACAAATCTAGAAATGGAATTCCCAATCTGGGTTCAGGCCGTCTAAATTTTCCGCCTTTGTTCCTATCACCCGGAAAGTCCTCCCTCTCCGGCTCATTTGCTCACAATAGATGTACGGGCAACCGCTTACCCTCCCCAAACACTTATACATGCATAAAATTCTACAACTTTTGTAATAATGTGTGATACCCGGACAATTCGTACCTTGCTTAGCAAAGTAATACCCACATCATGTTTAACTTCCAGGTTAACTTGACACCACTTGTCAATACTCGGTCAACTGACAGTTTCCGAGTTTCATTTCTCACATCCTTTCCTTTGACGCTTTTTCAGGTTAACCCCATGGCGCCCAAGAGACAGGGAAAGCAGCCGGTTAAGGTCAAGACCACGAACTCCATATCCGCCAACTGGGCGCGATCCTCCGTCACCAAGGCCAAGTTAGAGGAGCTGGTCGAGCTAGGGGTTCTTCCTTCTCAAGAAATTATCCACTGGAGGGTACCGCGTAACGAAACCCGGCCCACTCCAGCAGAAAATGAGGTAATTTGTTTTGTTGAACACGTGACCCGGGGCTTCCGGCCTCCGGGTCACCCTTCCTTCCGCGATGTTTTAAGCCATTATGGCCTTCGCATTTTCGACATAGGGCCCAACTCTGTACTAAACATCACACATTTTATCTCTCCGAGTCTTACTTGTGCACTCCGCCAAGTTTGGCTCTCTTCGTTGAACTTTTCCAGTGCAAACCGTGCCGCGAAAGCGGCGACGGTGCACTTCTTGCTTGCGGCGGGGTTTCTATCCAACGCCGCAAGAACTCTTTAATGCCTCCTCTCACCCTCAACTCCCATGTCAAGCACTAGCAGCTCTCATACTTTTACTGCCAGGATACCTCCCCACCCGGCGAAAAGAAATTGCCGGGTTACTCAGAGGGCCAACTTGACATCTCCGAAACCTTCAACGCCTTTGCCCCTGACTCGGACAGGGAGGCAATCCTGCCTTTGTTGGCTAAAATCTCCATTCTTTCGGCCCAAGGCCTCATCGGGCTTAACCTGGTGAAGACTTGGGTCAATTTCCGTATCCAACCCAATTCCATCCGCGCAAAACTAATGTGCGAATACTCGGGGCAAACCACGGACCCGATCCGATACTCCACCAGCAATTTCGCTCCTAGCGACACCAACAAAACAATCAAGGGCTTTCTGACGGAGAAGCTCGAGGTAATCCGGAACATAGCCGGATTAGAGCCCTTCACCCTCGAGAACCCAGCCCCCGCGGTAAGGACCTAATCCCCACGAGTTCAATTTTATCCGTTCCACTTGATACAACTATCAACCCTTGTTCTTGTGTCTTCACTTCAGGCCGACAATGACTTCTGGAAGGTTGATACTCCTCCTAACTCCGGAAATCCGGAGGAGGAAGGGGATGCCGTTAACTCGGACGAAGGTACATACTTAGTTCCCTTGAATTCGTCATACCCTACTTCTCATTTCCATACTATAACCTTGATAACTTTCAGAACAAGAAGACCAGGACGAGGAGGAAGAAGCGGACGGCAAAGTGGAGTCCGCCAGCGATGAAGATGAACCGGAGCCGGCAATTAAAGCCGGATCTAAAAGAAAACCCCAAGGAATCGTCTTCCAGGTTCTATTTCATTTCCTTGTGTTTAATTTGCGTTCCCGTGATATCGTTCATGAGCTAACCCTGGCATCACCCCTTTGGCCATAACTGAAGGAGCCACCCATGACCAAACGTAGGGCGACTCGGAACCACCCGGGTAATGAGGCCCTTAACCCGGGTATTTCATCGCCTCCAGCTCGGCATACTGGTATTCGCCATACACAAAAATCTTTCCCAAACATTCCCTCACAAGGTAATCTCACACCTTGCTTGGTATTTTTCAGTTTCTTCCGGGTCCAGCAGCGACTTTCCTTCGGACTTTGCAGTGAACCCCGGGTAAGGTTCTTTTCCTGATGTTATGCCAAACTTTTATCGCCTTTTTCATGACTATACGCTAACTGCACCTTCTATAGGGCCACGGTCGTTGTTAGCGACCAGGAAGACATGGAGGCTGAGGACCGGGGTGAGAAGAAACCGACTGATGATGCATTCACCACAGCTGGTGATGAGCAAGCGTCACCGATAAACCCGGCTAGGCAAGAAGCCGGGTATCCAATAGCCTCGCACACAAGCGAGAAGGAAAAAGATGCGGCTTTGGGCGCGGGAGGAGGGCCAGACTCCGACATTCGGATGACCCGGGTGCCGTCTCCTGTCACGAAGAAAACTTCTTCTCCAAGTTTCCACGCCCCCGAGTCTTCTAACTCGGGTAACGATAATTTTAACCAGCTGATGAGTGCTCTCCTCGCCATGAAGGCCTCAGAGGGAAGTGTCTTAGTGCGTATGGCCGCAGCGCATCAGGTAACACTATTTGATGTCTCTTACTATACACCCAGTCCCCAAGTTCCGAGCATAACTTGCTGAAGTTGCGCTCGGCACTTCATACAATACTCGGCTTGTCATGATATCCGACTTACACTTTCACTCGTTCCTTGCAGGCAGAAGTGACTCGGTCCGACGAGGTGTTACTCAAGACCGAACAGCTCCTGCTTGCTGAGGTAAAACGCAGAGAAGCCCTTGAGGCTGAGATGAAAACTTTGAAAAAAGATGTTTCCAGATACAAGAAGAAGTACAATACTGCCCAATCCACGCTGAAAAACTTATCGAACCAGATTGCGGATACTTATCGCATCTTGCTAAGTGAGTTTTTGTTTTCGATCAACTTACTTGCCTCTACTTTATCGTTATGATAATCGGGATGACTGATATGCTTCCCTTTTGTTTCAACTGCAGGTGCGAACCTCGCTGCTCCAGAGGATGATGCCACTGCCAAGGCTAAAACATTGAAGACTGTGCTCTGGACCTTTTTTGCCGGCACAAAGCTTATTTTGGACGCCGTGAAGTGGCCTTCCGAGGTATACCCGGGTGAGGAAAACCTTATGCAAGCCTGCTCGACGGTGCCTGGATGGATTGAGATATGGAAGCGCTCGTCCTGCCGGATCGGTATGACCCGGGCCTTTACGCTGGCGAAAGCTTACTTTCCTAAGCTTGACCCGGCAAAGGTAATATCCGGGTTTCCAGAATTCAAGGCTGACGGCTCCAAGTTTACACCCAAGGACTTCAAGGCCATACAATCCGCAGTACGCCACTCGGCCACCGCTTTGGCCGATAAGATGGACCTGGACACAATCATGAGCTCGTACGATGCTGAAGGCAAAATCATACTGGAAGAGGCACCCCCTCCCTTTGATATGTTGGAAAAATGGGCCGCTGACTTAGCCAGGAAAAAAGAGGAAACTGCTAAGAGAGAGGCCGAGTTAGGATCAGGGCCATCTACCTCTACACCAGCTGTCCCTCCACCTGTCCGTCCTGTTGCGGGAAGTCCGGGTAAGGCCGCTGGAAAAGCTAAGGAGCAGACCCAGGACCAAGACCCGGAGGACCATTCTCAAGAGGCCGAGTAGGGTGATACCTGGTACTTTGTATTGAAAACTAATATGCTTTTGACGGTGCGCCTGTGCCCTTGATATTGGTACTTGTAACACACTTTTTGGTTCGTGCTATATTTATGCCTCTCCAGGCTTTTGATAATTTTAACACTTGTCTTACTCTTAAACTTATTCTCGATACCCGACTATCTTTTTTGGTTCCCTTTACGAGACTCGGTATTCCGAGTATCACGGATTTTGATAAACGGAATTTCTTTAAGTCCCCAAGACTCGGAAACTAGGGTCTTTCGAGCTTCGATAGCCAAACAGTTTGTTTCTGTTTCGAAGTCCTCAGTCCCCATGACCCAAAGTACGAGTCAGGGGGGTGCGGCCTTTCTCAGAGGACAAGATGTTCTTTACCAAGCCGAAAAACTGTAGCTGTTCGTGTAAATACTGAAGTCATGCTTGATAATCGTTGAGTTTCCGGCTATTAGCCTTGTACTCTGCATAGACTTGTGGTTTAGATGACCCTTTTGATTATCTTGTACTGTAAGCCGGCTTTCGCGTGGATACCATGTTGTTACATCTATACGAAAAACAGGGTCAAGCAAATCCCATTGGGCTGCGTGGTTGATTGTAATCGTAAGCGAACAGATCATGCCACTTTAGTGCGAGTCACATCGAGCTTAAGTAAGAATAACCAAGAAACTTGGCTCCTTCGTCCGGTTATAAGATTGCAGCCGTACTCGTCTTGCAAGTAATCGGCCCTCATAACTCATAGGCATCCAGGCCGGGTCTTTGGGTTTGCGACTGTTGTTCGAGCAACCTGCCCCCCAAGACCTATATGTATGCAACATGCTTGATGGTAATAATGTATTGATAGTACTGAATATACTTACTTGTAATCGAGGCAAAGACCGTAATAAGACCTGATAACCATTTTTTATTGATACGACAAAGTTTGGGTCAGCAAGCCGCCTCATTAAAAACCTTCCAGTCCCCTTAGGTACCCTGGGTAGGAAAAGAGCGCGTCTGAAACCTGCTGCCTGTTACACTGTTTAGTTCTTTTCGATAATCGGTCCCGGGCTGGCGCGACCGATGCACATTCTCCATTTGTTGGACCCTTTCATGACGAGTACCGAGCTTGATAGCCAATCCGGGTGTGTCATTATCATAGCGCGGCTAGCTGTAGGTGGTGATGTAATTTCCTCTTCTATGCCGGACAATTTGGAGGGATCGTTACTGATGAAGGCCACCATCTTAGCACCTTGCTCTGCCCTGGGTTTTGCTTTTTCTTCTTCAGAGCTCGGCCTTTTTGAAGTTGCCCTTTCCTCCAGGTCCGCTTGAGATCGGTAGTGCCTGAGTTCCTCTTCCCTACAGGCTTGCTCAGCCATTGCTGCATCTCCTTCATCGCACTCAGCTGCTATATCTCGATTTCCATGTATGGTAATGATCTTCTTAGGACCCGGAATTTTAAGCTGTAGATACACGTAACACGGCCTTGCCATGAATTTGGCATAAGCCGGTCTTCCAAACAATGCGTGATAAGGACTGCGCAACTTAACCACCTCAAAAGTAAGCCACTCAACTCGATAATTGTCCTTTGATTCTCCAAAGGCCACCTCCAATGCAATTTTTCCTTCGGGGCATGCTGAATGACCCGGCACTATCCCATGAAAAACTGTTGTACTTTTTTGTAGCTGAGACTCCTTGAGACCCATGCGCAGAAAAGTTTCCCAGTACAGGATATTAATGCTACTTCCTCCATCCATCAAGACTTTTTTCAGCTCATACCCATTGACCTGTGGTGCCACTACCAATGCTAAGACTCCCGGGTGATCCACTCTATCCGGGTGATCCCTCCTGCTCCATGTTACCTCCTGTTCTGACCACCTCAAATACCTCGGAACAGCAGAAGAAACTGAGTTGACCGCCTGCTTTAGTATCTTTTTATCCTTGTTAGAGCCTCCCGTAGTATGCACATGATACTGACCCAACTGTTTGGGGTTAGCCTGGAAACCTCCCGCTCCTCCTTGATTGTTGCCCGGATTTCCGGCCGCCGGGTTACCGGCTGGGGGTGGACCGTTGCCCAAATTTCCACCTGGACCCGGGCCTCCTCCCCGTCCCGCACCTCGCATGGCTCTGTTTACTTCCTCGTTCTTCCATCTCTGTAAGTCGGCGCATTGCTCCAAGGAGTGATTAGCCGGCTTGCCGTTCCTGCTGTGCTTCGGGCATGCCATTCTAAATATATCCCAACTGTTGCTTGGTCTTGGAGGTCCCTGATAATGTCCTCCATTGTGATTTCCGGTATTAAAATTCCCTTCAGATCTGGGTCTCGAAGACCCGGACTCAGTATTAGCTACAAACTCGGAGCTTCCTTCAAACGGGCGCTTGTTCTGGCTATTTCCATTATTACTCGGTGCTGATCCATTGCCGGTTCTTCCACTATTACTTGTGTTCGCTTTTGCTTTCTTGTCATCAACTCCCTCCTCTGTGGTGTCTGTTGCGGCGTGTTTGTTGCATGCGTCCATTAATTCTCCCATTGTAACCTCCGCCGCATTCCTACTAGACTTCATGCGAGTTAACTTTTGTACTAAAGGAACATACTTGCATGTTTTTGCCATAGCTTGTAGCGCATCTTTGGGCTGAATATCTGTGGATGAGTGAAGTATCTCCATAACCCGGCGGACCCAACTGCGTGCTGACTCTCCCTTCTTCTGAACGCATCGCTCTAAATCATCAATAGTGAACAACTTTCTGCACGTTCCATGAAAGTGCTTGACAAACGCGGTCTTTAATTCTTCCCAGGACTTGATCGATTTTTCCGGCAGATTGGTGAACCATAACTTTGCTGCTCCCTCTGACATCATCAGGTACATGAACTTGGCCTGAAGATTCTCGAACGCATTGAGAATTGACATTGCCATCTCATAACTACTCAACCACGTTTCTGGATCCATGGTCGGCTCATAATTCACTACTTTTCCTGGCTCTTTGAATTTTTCCGGGTAAGGTTCAGCTCTGATGTCGTCCGAGAGACACTTGGGTCCTGCGAGGGTGGTTGGGGCTGGTCTTACTCGGGAAACGTGCGATCCAGACGGGAGTGCAGCGGGGCGTGGTACCGCCGGTAATCCATGCGCTACAGACCCGGCCCCAGCTCTCCTGGCCCTGGAGCTATCCACAACAGCCTGCGCTGCTGATGCTGCTAGTACTGTCTGGACACGAGGTGGAGGTGGCATTTGCTGCTGCTCTTCCCTTCGCCGTGCTGAATTTGTTTGGATATTGCCTTGTTGCTGACTGGCGTATGGCGTCCCATGCATTCCACTTCTGTGATCCAGATAATTGGCTTGCTGTGCCACCGCGGTGTGTAGCAGATCAATCGCTCGCCGGGTTTCTTCTGCATGGGGCGACTCTCTCACAGGAATTTGATTCAATGCGAGTGTTGCTGCATACACGTTGTCCATGGGATTGTTGTAGTGACCCGCTGGTGTGCGGAATCGTGTCGGTGGTGGTAACTCATTGCCGGCTGCGACTCTAGCCTGCGGCTGGGGTAACCCGGCCTGCTCGTTTGCCGGCTGTGTTCTTGTTGCCGCTGGTTGGGGTGCAGTTCCCTGGTTTACCGCAGGGATTGGTTGATCTTGGGGTGTAATAAATAAAGCAGCCGGGTTAATAACCCCGCCCGTTGCTGGTAATCTGGTTTGGTGCCTTTGATGCACTCTAGATGTTTCCTCCCGGAGCCGGGTTTCTAATGCATCCAACTCGGGCTGTCGTGCAGCCATCCCCTGTCTTTCTGCTTCTACTTGCCTTCTTTGCTGTTCCAATGCGCGGCGAGCCACATCCAGATCTCTGACACGTTCCGCCGTGTTTTCTGGAGTGATAACTGTGGCAAGGACTGTAGGATCTAAAATCAGATTGTTATCGAACAGGGCCGGGTGACGCGGATTTGAAGGACCCGCCCCTGGTGTCCGGTTTTCTTGGAATCCGAACATATTTGCCTGTAGCTCCTCATCCGCTGTGCGACTGGTAACCGATGCCGACTCTCCATCAACCCGGATCAGGACCGGGTTAGCTGTACCCTGATGTTGGTTCAATGCCTGAGCCGTCCCGACTGCGGCCGCGGTCACGCTCTCTTGATTGAAGTTGGCCGCGGGAGCCGTGTAGACCGCAACCCGGCGTACGATGCTTGGCGTGAATTCATGCCGTTCTTCTTCGCTATTGTCCTCCTCATATCGATTCTCCAATAGATCCCGGATAGACTCGGTATCCTCTTCTCTTTCTGCCCGATCGCGCGGGGTCCATGCCAACTCTTCCGGCTGTTTCCACTTCGCGGTGAGTTCTTCTACCTGACCTGTTGTTCCGACCGATTCTTCTCTTTCCGATTGAACATAGGTAGCTTCCCCTGACACAGAATCAGATCCAAAAATGTCAGGGCTCGAGCTGGAAGTACATACCATACCGATGAAGACATTGATGCGGCCGATTGTTACGACGGATCCGGTTTCGAGATGATCCGACTCTGGCCCCCAGCCGGAATCGTCCACCATCTTCTCTCCTTCGCAGTTGACGCAGATCTCACCGACGACGAGGTTCTTCATGCTCTTCCGAGCTTCTCCCGTGATGTAAATACCTTTGGACGCAGGCCCCACGGTGGGCGCCAACTGTCGTGGGATAATCACGGCAGATGTTACCAGGGGTAACTGATCTTGGGGCAAGTCGACACAGGTATTTGGGAGAGGGTTTAGCTCGAAGGAGAACATGATGATAATCAATCTGGAGACTAGCAATCAACTCGCCGAGTCTCTGATCGTAGAATAATAATGCAACTCTCGAATTACACTGGAAGCTCGATAATTGGTGATATGACTATGACGTGAATCTCTGTAAACTAGACCTAGGGGTCGGTTTATAAAGCACCCGCACCCCCCTGGCTTGCCCTCCAAGGCACACCCTGAATCCTACCCGGACACCGCATACAAACTCTAGCTTTCCTTACCGCAACCCACAATCCGGGTTACGAAGCCTACAAACTATGGGCCTTCCAGAAGTTTCTTTATCCTTAACCGGATCCTGCGCAGCGTCCTTTGGGCCGGGTTACACCTTGGAGTTGGCCTACCGGGTTATTATCCCTCCATCAATGCTCACGGATGGAGTGAAAACGGCGCTTGATATGCTTGGAATTCTTGTGAGACCTTGGTTCCTTAGAATTGGCTATGGCGCCATTGTTGTCACAATAGATAACCATTGGATCCAACGCACTCGGAACCACGCCTAGTTCAGATATGAACTCCTTCATCCAACTGCTTCCTGTGTTGCCTCCGAGGCAGCAACATATTCCGCTTCTGTTGATGATCCCACCACCACGGATTGCTTGGAACTCCTCTAGCTTACAGCTCCTCCATTCATAACAAATACGTACCCGGACTGAGACTTAGAGTCATCCGGATCAGTGTCAAATCTAGCATCGACGTAACATCTTGCGACGAGCTCTTCTTCACTGCCATATACGAGAAACATATCCTTAGTTCTTCTCAAGTACTTTAGGATATTCTTGACCGCAGTCCAGTGTTCCAAACCTGGATTGGATTGGTACCTACTAGTCAAACTAATAGCATGTGCCACATCCGGTCTTGTACATAGCATAGCATGCATGATAGAACCTATGGCTGAAGCATAGGGAGTCTTATTCATCCTTTCTCTATCTTCTGTTGTAGCTGGACATTGAGTCTTACTCAATGTTTTGCCTTGCAACATAGGTAGGAACCCCTTCCTACTATCTTCCATTTTAAACTTCTTCAAAATCTTGTCAAGTTATGTACTTTGCGAAAGTCCAATTAAGAGTCTTGATCTATCCATGTAGATTTTGATGCCTAATATATAAGCTGCTCCACCGAGGTCTTTCATCGAAAAACTACTGTTCAAGTAACCTTTTACGCTTTTTAAAAGTTCTATATCATTTCCAATCAACAATATGTCATCCACATATAGTACTAGAAATGCTACAGAGCTCCCACTCACTTTCTTGTAAATACAAGCTTCTCCGTATGTTTGGATAAATCCAAAACCTTTGATCACCTTATCAAAACGGAGGTTCCAACTCCGGGATGCTTGCTTCAGTCCATAAATGGAACGTTGAAGCTTACACACCTTGTCAGCATCCTTAGGATCAACAAAACCTTTGGGTTGCATCATATACAACTCTTCCTCAATGTCACCATTAAGGAACGCCGTTTTGACATCCATGTGCCATATTTCATAATCGAAAAATGCAGCTACTTCTAACATAATCCTAACTGACTTACGCATCGCTACTGGTGAGAAAGTCTCGTCATAGTCAACTCCTTGAATTTGTGGGAAACCTTTTGCGACAAGTCGAGCTTTATGGACGGTCACATTACCATCAGCGTCAATGTTCTTTTTAAAGATCCATTTGTTCTCAACGGCCTTGAGGACATTGGGTAAATCCACCAAAGTCCAAACTTGGTTTTCGTACATGGATCCTGTTTCGGATTTCATGGCTTCAAGCCATTTGTTAGAATCTGGGCTCATCATTGCTTCCTCATATGTCGCAGGGTCATCACCTCCATCTACCATGAATTTTAATACGGGATCTCCGTACAGTTCAGGAGATGTACGCTCCCTAGTTGACCTGCGAGGTGCGGTAGTTTCCTCTAGTGGAGTTTCATGATCTCTCTCTTCAACTGACGGGGTCGGCTCCGGAACAACTTCGGGCGCTGCGCTACTCGCCATTCCAAGAAGAGAAGGTTCAATAACCTCGTCGAGTTCTACCTTCCTACTATTCACACCTTTCGAGAGAAACTCCTTCTCCAAAAAGGATTCATTCTTGGCAACGAAAATCTTGCCTTCAGATCTGTGATAGAAGGTGTACCCTATTGTTTCTTTAGGGTATCTTATGAAGACGCATTTTTCCGCTTTGGGTTCGAGTTTATCAGGTTGAAGCTTCTTCACATAAACATCGCATCCCCAAACTTTTAGAAATGACAGTTTAGGTTTGTTTCCAAACCATAATTCATACGGTGTCGTTTCAACGGATTTAGATGGTGCCCTATTTAAAGTGAATGCAGCGGTCTCTAGTGCATAACCCCAAAACGATAGTGGCAAATCTGTAAGAGACATCATAGATCGAACCATATCTAATAAAGTACGAGTACGACGTTCGGAAACACCATTACGATGTGGTGTTCCGGCAGGTGTGAGTTGTGAAACTATTCCACATTGTTTCATATGCATGCCAAACTCGTAACTTAGATATTCACCTCCACGATCAGACCGTAGAAATTTAATCTTTCTGTTACGATGATTTTCAACTTCACACTGAAATTCTTTGAACTTTTCAAACATTTCAGATTTGTGTTTCATTAAGTAAATATACCCATATCTACTCAAATCATCTGTGAAAGTGACAAAATAACGATATCCACCGCGCGCCAATACACTCATTGGTCCACATACATCAGTATGTATGATTTCCAGTAAGTCTGTCGCCCGTTCCATAGATCCAGAAAACGGGGTTCTAGTCATCTTTCCCATAAGGCATGGTTCACATGTTTCAAATGATTCATAATCAAGTGATTCTAAGAGTCCATCAGAATGGAGCTTCTTCATGCGTTTAACACCAATATGACCTAAGCGGCAATGCCACATATAAGTAGCAATATCATCATTTAACTTAATTCTTTTGGCATTCACATTATGAATATGTGTATCAACATTATCAAGATTCAAAAGAAATAAACCATTCTTCTCAGGTGCATGACCATAAAAGATATTATTCATATAAATCAAACAACCATTGTTCTCGGACTTAAAGGAATAACCATACCACATTAAGCAAGATCCCGAAACGATATTCATGCTTAATGCAGGCACCAAATAACAATTATTGAGGTTTATAACTAATCCCGATGGTAGACGTAGAGGCAGCGTCCCGACGGCGATCACATCAACTCTTGATCCATTGTCGACGCGCATCGCCACCTCATCCTTTGCTAGTGGTCGCTTATTCTGCAGCTCCTGTTTCGAGTTACATATGTGAGCAACCGAACCAGTATCAAATACCCAGGTGCTACTGCAAGTACTAGTAAGGTACACATCAATAACAAGTATATCATATATACCTTTGTTCACTTTGCCGGCCTTCTTATCTGCCAGATACTTGCGGCAATTGCGCTTCCAGTGGCCAGTACCCTTGCAATAGAAACACTCAGTCTCAGGCTTAGGGCCATGCCTAGTTTTCTTCTCAGAAGTAGCAACAGATTTGCCACCATTCTTGAAGTTTACCTTTGGCTTGCCTTTCTTGAAACTAGTGGTCTTATTGATCATCAGCACTTGATGTTCTTTCTTGATCTCCACTTCAGCAGTTTTAAGCATCGAGAGAAGCTCAGGAAGAGACTGCTTCATGCTCTGCATATTATAGTTCATCACGAAATTCTTGTAACTAGGTGGCAGAGATTGGAGAACACGATGTATCCCTAGTTCAGTGGGAATCGATATTCCCAAAGCTATAAGCTTATCAGCGTACGCAGACATTTTGAGTACGTGCTCACTAACTGAGTTGTTCTCTTCCATCATGCAGCTAAAGAACTTTTCTGAAGCATCATAACTCTCAACTGCGGCATGGGTATCGAAAATTATTTTCAATTCTCCCATTGTGGCATAAGGAGTGATGTTCTCGAAATGTTTTCGCAGCTCTGGCTCTAATCCATAGAGGATGCCGCAGTGAACTATATTGTGGTCTTCTTGTTGAGTCAGATAAACATTTTTATCTTCATCAGAAGCATCATCAGCGGGCTGGTCACCTAGAGTGCATCAAGCACATAGAGCTTCTTGCAAGCGGTGAGGAGAATCCTCAGGTTAAGTGCCCAGTTGGTAAAGTTGCTTCCATTGTTCGCTAATTTCTCTTTCTCCATGAACATATTGAAATTGAAGGTAGGTGGTGCCATGATCTACAACATATTTGCAAAGACTATTTAGACTATGTTTATGATAAATTAAGTTCAAGTTAATTCTAAAATTATCCCATGAACTCCCACTCAAAAACAACATCCCTCTTAGTTGTCTTTAATGATTACACGAACCAAATTCACTACACTGAAATCGATCATCACGTGAGACGGTGCAGTTGCAAAGGCGAACATCAACATGTTCGTCATAACATTCATATGACTCATGCTTTACCTTTCGGTTACGTGTTTAGAGGCCATGTCTGTACATGCTAGGCTCGCCAAGTAGAACCGTTGTATTGCATGTGTTCCAAGGCCATGTCTGTACATGCTAGGCTTGAAAACACCCGTTGTATGAGAACGTTGAGTCTATCACACCCGATCATCACGTGGTGTCTCAGAACGACGAACTTTCTTAACGGTGCATACTTAAGGAAGAACACATTATTATCTTGATATTAAGTGAGAGGGATCATCTTATAATGCTACCGTCGCGATCTAAGCAAAATAAGATGCATAAAAGGATAAACGTCACATGCATGGATAATGTGATATGATATGGTCCTTCTTGCACTTGATCTCCATCTTGTGCATCATGGTATGATCTTCATCATTCCACCGGCGTGGCACAAGGGTCCGTGGCACCTCTATCTTGATTGTCCATTACAACATATCACATGGATATGATATATATATAGCACGCAGGCCAAAAATAAGAGAACCATATGGCTCCAGCCGGTATGTCAATAATTTACAAAAGATATCATCTCATACATAATGTTTGTAACATTGACCATATCACATCACATGCCCTGCAAAAACAAGTTAGACGCCTCTAATTTATTTTTGCATATTTTACGTCGCTTTGGGCTTTCGAGGATAGAACCGTTCATACCTACGTACAAGAACCACAACGTTGATAAAACATATTTTTAACAACCCTTTGTAGATTAGATCTTAACTATAGTAGGAGAAACGGACATCCCCTCAGTCACAAGTGAGACAATTCTTGCGTACATAGTACACGTAAACTTAGTCCGGGGCAGCTTCATCCTACTATGCCACTAAGATCATAAAATACTCAAAGAGGCAAAAACATGATCATCAACGCCCACATACACCTATTTGTTCTACCCGTACAAATCATCTACGCATAAACCTGGCTCTGATACCACTGAAGGGGAACGTAGCATAGAAAACAAAAAATTTCCTACGCGCGATAAACCCGAATGGCCAAGATCTAATCTATGATATGAAAGGCAATGAGAAGAAAGAGAGTCTTGAGATAACATACCCTCGAAGACTCAAAGTGGTACGAGAAAAGATCTCGTTGTTGGCGTAGTCGTTCTCACGCCGATCCCGAGCGAGAAGAAGAGCACCGCACTCCGGCGGTGCCTCCGTAATTGGTCACACGTTCAGCTCGACGAAGACTTCCGTTCCCTCGTTCCAGCGGGTTGCGGAAGTAGAGGATCCCTCCGGAATTCCAGCAGCACGACGGCGTGGTGGTGGTGAACAATCCCACGGTCAGGGCTTCGCCAAGCCGGAGACCATGGAATGAAGCAGCGTGTGGAAGGGAAAATGTGTGGGCAAGTGTATGAAGAAGAGAGAGCCCTCACCCTCCTTTTATAGGGTAGGGGGAGGCAGCCCAAAGGGGGGTGCGTCCAGCCATGGGTGCCCCCACCCCTTCCTCTCTTCATGTGAGTGGAAGCTCCACTCACACCCACTCAAAATTCCTTAATTTCCCACTTAGAAAATCCAAAGGTTTTTCTTTAATAAATAAATAAAACATTTTTATTTCTTTTTTTATATTTGTTAATTCCATTAACAAACATTTGCATGCAGCACCTCGAACCATTTGTTAATTCTATTAACAACCATTCAACGAAAAACCCCTTGAACTATTTCAATTTTTCCCCGAAATAATTCCGGAGCTGCCCAAAATATTCTTCGATATTCCGTATCCTCTCTAACGCTTCATCGAACCTTAAGTGTGTCTCCCTACGGTTCGCGAATATTATAGACATGATCAAGACTCCTCTCCGATCAATAATCAACAGGAGGATCTGGAAATCCGTGATGACTCCTATATATTCAACGATGACTCTCGTGATCGTGTGAACCTTTCAACGTCGTAACGATTTCCCTTTATCTCACGATATATTACTTGTCCGAGATCCGATCATCGGTATCCACTATACCTTGTTCGATATCGTTATCCGACATGTACTCTTTTCTCGTTCCCGTTATATAACATCCTAGTGATCATATCACTTGCTTGCAAGCGGTGTCGATGTGATATCACCGAGAGGGCCCTGAGTATATCTATCCGTCATATTGGATGGACAAATCCCATTCCCGATCCATGAGCTTCAACTAACACTTTCCGAATATCCAATGCCACCTTTATAGTCACCCTTTTACGGTGTGACGTTTGATGTCATCAAAGTATTCTTTCGGTATTAGTGATTAACATGATCTCATGGTCTAAGGAATAATGTTACTCCGAATGTAAGACATAACAACAAAACTAAATGACTTGATCGTATTGTTATACTTAGTGAGGGTTTAAGTTCATCATGTCATTCTCCTAATGACATGACCTCGTTATTAACAACATCCAATGTTCATGATCAGGAAACCTTGATCATCTGTTTTATCAACGAGCTAGTTAAAAGAGAGGCTTCACTAGGAACGTCGGTTTGTTTATCAATCGCACGTGTATCAACGTTTCCGGTTAATACAATTCTAGCATGAGAAATAAACATCTATCATAAACAAGGAATAACATAATAAACACTTTATTATTGCCTCTCGGGCATATTCCCTTCATATAACCATTGCTTACATTACACATATTGCTCAATGCGATTATCTTTTGCTTGCAACTTAATACATAAGGGGGTTCAAATGATAACCTGAGGGTGGATTATTAGTCATAGATGCAGATGGATTTCATTCTATGTATTTTTTGTAATGCCCGCACTAAATATTATAGTAGTCATCATGTTATAATGTGCACTACGGTGCAACCTTTATTTGTCAATTGCCCAGCTGTAATTTGTTCACCCAGCATGTTATTTTTATGGAGAGACACCACTAGTGAACCTATGTACACCGGTCCATTTTCCACACTATTAAACAAACCACAACAATTTCCTGCTCTCTTTACTTACTGCAAGTATACACTGTTTTCCACACTATAATTCTAATCTATGTTTTCAGCAAGACCAGTGAGATTGAAAACCTCACTGTACCGTTGGGGCAAAGTATTGTGGTTGTGTTGTGTGAGGTTCCACGTTGTTGCTCACACCGGTGAAGCGCCAGCACCACCGTCAGTGGCATCAACATTCCGAAGGTCCTCTTACTCCTACTGGATTGATAACCCTGGTTCTTAACTAAGGGGAAAATTCCTACCGTTGTGCTCATCACACCCTCCTCTTGGGGCTCCCAACAACACAGGTACAAAAGTCTAAGTGGTTGTTGTACTACTATTTTAACAATATGAATCAATGAAATTACATGTGGGCATACATGATCAGAAATGTTATGACTGTCAATTTAGTTTATATTTTCAAAGTGAAATTGATAACTATGACATGACTTGCATGAGCCACATAAGATCAATGATAGAGAGATTACTTTTGGGCCCTTAATAATAGAATAGATCATCCTTGGCACTAAACCTCCAAAGAATCAACAAGTATTATAAACTTTGCGATTATCTCTTTCAACTCTCATGTTGAATGGGTCAAATTCACCTAACAACATGGCAAACATTTTTGAACCGAGTATATTGCTTCCCAAATCGCAGTAGAAGTGATAAGAAGTGAGAATCCGCTGCATTTGAATTTGTGTCCCCAACACGGCAATCATATATTCAGGGGTTCAGCTTAGCAATTTTACCCCAAAATTCTGAAACACAACCAGTGTTTACCGAATCCCGAGCATTGTTACACATAAATATAACACAGGGAATGTACTTAGCTAGAACAAAGGAATCATAGGTCAACTGGCTCAGACTCGCTAGGATGGATTTTTGTTATGGGTCAAACCAAACGTAACCATAATCAAACAAGCAACCTGAGAGAAATTGGGGGAGAGAAGACAGAAGATATACCGTTGAATGTGAGGCTGTAGCAGGCGACGATGCAGGTATGAATGACGGTGTTCTCCTGCTTGGTGAAGGGCTTGGAGACGATGCCGAACCTGGCGAGCGTGGCCGTCCAGGTGCACACGGGGAAGTAGCCGAGCAACTCCGCGGCTACGTTGAGGGAGGGGATGATCCCCACGGTGAGGTTGAGCTTGTGCGTGATGAGGCAGAAGAGCACCCCAGGAGGGCGCTGACCACTATCCCCGCGCTGTGAGCTGCTCCCTCCACGGGGCACCAGCTCCGCCACCGGCGCGGCGGCTAGGAGGGTCCCTGTGATATCCGCCTCGGATCCCATCTTCCCACGGAGCTAGTGTCGGGACGATGCCTCCCTCGTTGACGATGTGGCAGATGCGAACTTTGGGTTGGAGAGTTCGTCCTCGTTGATGGCCAAGACGATGTGGCAGATGCGCCAGACGGGGTCGATGTCGTGGGGTGCGGCCAGATCTCGTTGTCGCTTCCACGCCCACCGCACGCACCCCATGCACATCACTCGCTCGGGATGCGACAGAGGGAGGTGGGACGGACAGGAGGAGATCAGGGAGGCCGCGGGCTCTCGTGGATGGCGCCTCATGTGAACGGAGACATCGTGGGTTGGGGGCGAGCTGCGGCGAATGGGAGCAGCGTGGAGGAGCCGGTGGCCGGGACGATCACGGAAGGGAGAGGTCGGGAGAGCACACGGCAGTCGATGGAGGTGGGGATTTGTAAGGGGATTCGGAGGAGGTGAGGATTTGGGGCGGCGGCGCACGAATGGGAAATGAATTAGGGTTAGCCCTCGGAAGAGAATTTGAGGCCGCGCGGTCGTTTACAATTTTTCCTCTCCACCTCGTTTTCCCTTAGTACATGTGCACAATAGGCTAGTGTGGCTGCACGTAGGACCAGCCTCCTTCTGACCCCACGGCGCACACTCTTAAGTTGGGCAATAGGGTGGTTCGTTGTCTAAAACAATTCTTCTTTGACTGTCTAAAAATATTTACTTTTCTATTTGAATTTAAAAAATATCAAGACCTATATTTAGTAGTTTATCACTTTTAGAATTATAAAACGGGAATTGTTGTGATAAAGGTACAATAATTTCCCTCAATGGAGTCATTCATTTTCCATTTTCGGAGTGTCGAAAAGGTTTTTTTTTTTGTGAAGCATCTACCAAAAATATGACACAAAATTGTACCACATAAAATTCTATAGTTACTAGACCATATTTTATCTACAATAAATCAAATTGCTTCCTCTAAAATCTTTCCATCCACCTCTTTTGAAAGAGACAAATTTCAGCCGATTCAGGTGAAACCGGGCCAATATTGAACTACACGTGCCTCGTAGTTTGCTCTTTGTTTTTTGAAAAAAATCATTTTAGGTACCCAAGTACCTATTTCAACATAGATACACCAAGATTTCATCAATATTCAATACCTAGGTACGAACGGTCATGTCCTCCGTTTTAACCGTTTTCCGAAATGAGCATAAAGGGTTCAAAAGAAATTCAAAAAATTAAAAAACTTCGCAATGTGTCATCATAAGTGACCTAGTAACCTTACAAAACAATAAACTTGGAATAATGTATAAACCCTGCATTTTTTATCTTGCATTCGAATTTAAAAGAGTAATCCAAAATTTTAATTATGGATCTTCACATTCTTATATGAAGCAATATATAAAGCCTAGGGGCCGGGTATTTTTATTTTATTTTGACTAAAAATGGTCCCTAATAGTCTATAATAACATATTACATATTTAAAAAAAATTGAAACCGGTTTGGTTGAAATTGAAGGCCAAAAGCAAAAGTTATAAAAGAAGAAAAAAAGTAAAAAAGTGAAAAGAGAAAAAAAAACTGCCAGAACAGCCAGCCAAGCCTACAGCGAGGCCGACCTAGCAGCGAGATCCATCCTTACCAGCAGCAGGCCGGCCCAGTCCAGCTTTCCTTAGGACGGGTTATTGATAAAAATTCGATAAATGGCTAATTGAATCACTAGCTTGTTCGTCGGCTGATGGTTAGAGCACGCAAGCTGTAGCAGGAGGTCGTTGGTTCGAATCTTGAGCTGCCCTTTTTTATTTCATTTTTCTTGTCTCACTTCGGATGGCTCATAGTGGTCAAATAGATTTGCACTCACTATATGACACAAAATATTTGCTGCCTTGGTAGTTACGTTAGTTGTAGAGGGACTTCCGCTTATTTTCTATTTCATTTTTCTTGTCTCGGTTTGGATAGCTCCTTAATGGTCAAACGAGAGAATTGTTGTCTTAGTGGTTATGTGGGTTGTAGAACTCTTGAGAGTCGTAGGCAAAAATTGACACTTGGACACTAGTAAAAAATAGGCCTTTAGTCCTGGTTCGCAAAGGCCATTATTCCCGGCCGTGCAATCGGGACTAAGTATGCGCGACTAAAGCCCCCCCCCCCCTTTAGTCGCGCCTCTTACGGACCGGGACTAAAGGCCCGTCCACGTGGGCGCCAGGAGTCCGTCGGGGCGGATGAGCTTTAGTCCCGATTCTCGTGGCTAACCGGGACTAAAGGCCTCCTCCGCAGGTTTAGGGTTTTAGCCCCCCCTAAACTTGGTTTCTTTTTAATTTGTTTTGTTTTATTTATTTTATATTTTATTTTGTGTTTTATTTAAATTTTGATGAAGTTTCAGTACACATATATATTCTATGCTATTATATACATGCATATGAAATTTCAAACAAGAAGAATTCAATAAGAATATATAATATATATTCAATCTCGGGTGACCATATACAACTTCGGATAAGTTTACATACACAATTACGACGGATGACCATACACAACTTCGAACAAGTTTCAATCTCGGAGATGCATAAGGAAAAATCCTGCTAATTCCTCTTGAATTGGTCGTCGTCGGACGTATAGTGTTCTCCTTTAGGATTGATGACATGCCTAAGGAAAAATCCTGCTAATTCCTCTTTAATTGGTCAGAAGCGAGCTTCTGGACTAAGCTTCCTCCGCAAGTTATCCGTCGCCTTCCTCAAGCTATCCAACGCCTTCCTCTCAGAGGATTCTCTCCGGATGTTCTCACAAACATAGTATCCATATAGATTGGTCCCCGATGGCTGCTTATCCACATGAATTAACCTTTTAAATTCTAGCACATGGTTGAATTCACCGACAACGTCTTCTGAGAACCGTCTCCAAACCCTACAGGGCAAAGAAAATTAAATGAACAAGGGAGTTATTAGCTACTGCATATTAGGAAATGAACAAAAGAGACCGATCGATATAGAGCGCAAATGATTGAAAATAATTACTTTTGCAGCATTTTTCTCATGTCGGCCAAACGCTTTGAATCTGAATCCATAGAGTCCATGATATAAACTGTGGAGGTGTGAAGTTCAATTTTTAGCAGAATCCAGTGGAACCTGCAGACACGTTACATGCACAGTCATGCATAACTTATCGATTAGACATAGCATGCATGGAGTAAACAAAAGAGAATGGGCACAAGAGAGAAACACTCACCCAAAATGGTAAGGAAATAGAATATGACTTTTGAGTTGATGTTTTGTAAGAAACCTTTACAAGTCTTTCTCCACGTCTCCGGGGTGATTTTGAGGTAGAAATAAAGCACTTACAGAACATAGCAACTCAGGATAGATTTGACGAGCTCGCGCAGATTGAACAGCTGGAACAATTCACTCATATGAACTGTTACAGAGTACCGTCTGGTGTGATGCTGCTCTGTAACATCCGCATAAACATATTCTTTGGAGGCCCATGATATGAAATTATTGTACCAACGTAACATATTTCGCATTTGTGGTGGTAGACTCTTTTCCTGCGTAGGCTCGACGAGAGGCCCATTCGGCACATATTGTAATGCTACCTCACCCATTAGCGCATCGTCCATGCCTAACGAGGCACGAAGAGTCAAACCCATCTCGGACGCATTTTTCATGGCACTCGCTACAGTCAATCCAATTGCTGCCGCAGCTGCTATGACCTCGGGGTCCTGTTCCGGACCGGCTTTCACTATGAGCAGGGGATCGATTGTTTATTCTGCATCCCAAGTTGGTCAACTTGTTTCCCACTTTTTTTCCTTTCTTCTTTCTCCTGCTTCAATATTTCTGCTTGCGTACGAAGTTCACTTCCATAGTCGTCAGGCATATTCAGGTCGGTTTGGGACGGTGTCGTCAAAAAACTTGTAGCCCACTTCTTTGCCTTCGGAGTGTATACTTCCTTGGGCTTAGGCTCCTTTAGGCCTTCTGATCGGCCTTCCATTTCTCATAATCAGCATTCGCGGCCATTTGGTTTCAGCTTCACTAAGTTTCCAAGGCCTTGGGAGGATAGGCTTCATTGATGGCTCTGGTACCCGTGTGGTCTTAGGTACATAAGGCTCCGGGTTAATAGTACAGGAGCGGGTTTCCTTGCTGTCCGCCTGCTTCTGCTTCTTCGCCAGGAGGAATGGGGGGCGGCGGCTGCTTACCCGTCGGAGGAGGATTGGGGGGCGGCGGCTGCTTACCCGCCAGAGGAGGATGGAGGGCGGCGCCTGCTTACCGCCGGAGATTGTGGATCGGGGGACGGCGTCGAATGGCGTGAAGGAGGTGTAGGTGAACCCCCACCACCACCGCCGCCGCCACCACCACCATCAGAGGGGGGTGGACTTGTTATCCTTGGCGCCTCGCCTGGAAACACTATGTACTTCTTTTTCCATAGAATGAACTGGCGCTTGACATCTCCAAGTCTTCTCTCCCTTCGGGTGTAGCTATGTCAATCTCCAGGTCCTCAAACACTTGCACTATGTCTTCCACCGTGACATGAGCATAGCCATATGGAATGGGGTTGTTGTGGTGGAGTGCTCCAGGTGTAAAGGGTAAAGCACTGCCGGTAGCTACCTTCGTGGAAATGTTCCCGCGGGATAATGCAGATCACATTTTTTTCATCTCCTTTACATCATCCACGGGGTAGTGAGGCTCCGGTGCACGAATCTCGATCATCGTGCATTAGCACCTGCAGGCGGGGCCTCCGTGGAAGCCGCGCTGCTTCTCTGCTGATGTTGGCTTCCGAGATCCGCTTCATGATCTTCATGCGGCCCTACAGGCGCCGATCTTTATTTCACAAGTCCATGCACGGTATGCTTCAACTCACTAAGTTCCGATGCAACCTTCGCCAAAAGATCTGCATCCCGGTCCGTCTTTCTCCTACGGCTTGTGTAACAGTACGGGTCATTGTCCTCGGAGAACCCTACTTTCCACGGCATTCTGCCTTTGCCTCGTACATGTCCTCTGTGTTCAGCATTCCCGAGGGCTATTGTGAGTGCGTCTTTCTCTCTGTTGAACTGATCAAGCCCTGTTGAGCTTGGGTCATTGCGTCAATAAGGGCTTGGGTGGGAGCAAACGTTTTCTGCCGATGAACACACGCCCCTGTCTCCGGGTCTAGCGATCCCCCATGCCCGTACCACCAGCATTTGGCTCTTTCGTCCCATCCCTCTGTACCTAGAAGTATTCCTCGTGCCCTCAGGCTGTCCTCCATCTTCTGCCTAGGCGCCGAAAGGCGGTATCCTCCTGGCCCCATAACATGATGGTACTGTTTCTTATCCGCATTAGCCTTATTGTTTTTCGATATTTCCTTGAAATGCTCGATTTCATTTGCGTCACAAATTCTGGCCAATCATTTTTCAGTTTCTCATGTTGTCCAGTGAAATTCGGAGTCTTGCCTTGTTGACATATTCACGGGTTAAATTTTTCTTGAAGTTCCGGAATGCTTCGGCCATCTTCTGAAGAGCGAACTCTTTGACAGGCCTCCTCCTCTAACGTCCACCCGGAACCTCGTTACCGAATTCATCGGCTTTGTTGTATTCCGGAGGTAGAATGAAATGCACCATAAGCTTTCTCCAGCAATCCTTTTTCGTTCTTGTCGACAAAACTGAAACCAAGACGTGCCTTCTTTGGCTCCTTCCATTCCTGGACGGTGATCGGGACGTTGTCTCTAACAATGACTCAGCATTGGTTGATAAACTTTGTGGTGTGCTGTAGGGGCTTGCCGATTTCACCGACTAATTCGATGTATATGTTCTCCTTGTTTCATCGCCTTGGATTTGCCATGCTTTGTCGTACTCGATCCGGCCGAGGGCTAAAATAAGAAAGAGAGTCGCGCGCGTTAATGCATATGTATTCACATTTCAGTAAGTTTGTATCACGAGAGGCTCAATGTATATATATATACCTCGCCGGGTGGTGGGTCTTTGCAATTCGAGATCGTTGTTTGTCGACGGTTGACCTCCGTCGACAATGTCCGTTCCTTCACCTTCTTGATCATCAACAATGTGTTCCACCGTCAAGGTTCAGAAAGAAGATACTACATCCTCTTCTTGCTCATCTTCTGGGCCCGGCACATAAGGGATCTCGTTGTTTATGATGCCCATTATATAACCTTCAGCCTCCTGATCCGTAAGCGCCAAGGCTCTATCGTCCGCCATATGTCACTCCTATGTAGTAATAACTAATTTGTCAACATGCATGAAAATGATGTTCTCTTATGTTACTTTAAGTGTTTTTCAATTTGGTATAGTTTCCATAATTTTTGCATGAAGAAACAATAATTAAGAACTATTAATTTTTGCTTTCATTTCAGCCATTTTGGAAACAACAAAACAGAAATACTTTAGATGTCAAACTGCATGTATAAGGTTGAAAACATGTGCCAAATGTTTCATGAACATTTTGAGGCATTAAACATAATTTTTGGATAATTATTTAATTAGTTATGCCATTTTCTTTTTCCTTTTCTTTTATGACCAGAACAGAAATTGATGTTTTTTTTTTCAAATTTATACAATTATTCCAAAGATAAAATACCATTATGTATATTTTGTTAAGACAAAATTTTAGAGCTCAAGTTTGCTCAATTTGGGTTAACAGAATTCAAGTTATGAATTTTGTAAGTTTCCATTTTTAGTTCCCTTTTCTGTATTTAATTATTTAGTGCAAACATTATTGCAGAAGCATGTTGAACTTTTTCTATAAACAGTCACTGCTCAAGTTCCTGAATGTATAGAAATTTGAATCACTCAAATTGGAGATTTTATGAATTAGTTATGGATTTTTGAATCTATAAACAGAAACTGCTAAGTCCCTCTGCTCTCTCTCTCGCTCGCTGACGGGTGGTCCCCACCCGTCAGTGCCCTCCTTCTCTCTCTGCTCTCTCTCGCTTGCTGACGGGTGGCCCCCACCCGTCAGCGCCCTCCTTCTCTCTCTGCTCTCTCTCGCTCGCTGACGGGTGGGCCCCACCCGTCAACGCCCTCCTTCCTCGGTTTCCTCATCGGCCGCGCGCGTGGTTCGCCGTCGTTCACGGAGCAGCGCGAGTTCACGGAGTTCATCGGTTCGTGTTTGTGGTTTCACCGGAGTTCACCGGAGCAGCGCGGGGGAACCTACCGGAGCAGCGCGGTACAGAGCAGGGCGGGGGCGGTGCAGATCGGCGGCGACGACGACGGCGACAGTGCAGATCGGCGGGCGCGGTCCTCTCTCTATCTCTCACTAGCGGTCCTTAGAAGATTTAGAGTCGCGGTTGGGATTTTAGAAAAATTTCGGGGGCACAAAATATATAGGGCCAGGCCTTTAGTCGCGGTTGGTGTCCACAACCGGAACTAAAGGGGCACCTTTGTCGTGGTTAGTGTCCCCAACCGGGACTAAAGGTATTTTCGCGGCGTTTCCAGTTCCCGCGCGGAAAGAGCCTTTAGTTGCGGTTCGTGGCACAAACCGCGACTAAAGGTCCTTTTTCAAATACTTTTCTTTTTCAAATCTTAAAAATACAAATAATATATAGAAAATTCAGAAAAAAAACTAATTCTTTTAAAATCTTAAAAATACAAATAATATATGAGAAAATTCAGAAAAATAAACTACTTCATTTTAATATCTTAAAATACAATAATATATCAAAAAATTCAGAAAAATAAAACGAATTCATTTTAAAATCTTAAAATACAAATAATATATCAAAAAATTCAGAAAAATAAACGAATTCATTTTAAAATCTTAAAAATACAAATAATATATCAAAAAATCACAATAATAAAACTACTTCATTTTTAAAATCTTAAAAATACAAATAATATATCAGAAAATTCAGAAAAATAAAACCCTTTAGTCCTGGCATGTTTTACCAACCGGGATAAATGGTTAGGTTTTGTTCCGACCAATCAGAAAGATTCACACGCATCTTGGATATATATATAGATAAAAAAGCAGTACATAATGGCAAGAGTGGATCTAAACCTAAAACGGAGAGCATAGACAA
>JAPCYS010000013.1:586806-634294 GCA_028641055.1 Alopecurus myosuroides
CGGAGATGGCAGACGAAAAGACCGAGCTACCAGCTCTACAGGGGAAGGGCACACTGGTTGTCTAGTGGGTCCTCCGAGACTCCGGTGGTTTGTGGCCGATGCTCACTCGGATGAACTACGTGTATTGGGAGCTCCTCCTGATGTCATGCTGGAGGTGCGCCAATTTTTAGTTTGCCGTCAAGGATAGGATGTCGGAGCGCGAGACGGGCCACGCAGAAATGGAGTATTTGTTACACTTCTTTCCACAGGAGATGGTCTCCACTCTCGCTGTCAAGCCGCCAAGCCGACAACGAAGGAGACATGGGAGATGTTGAAGAAGATGCGGCTCGGGGTCTCCTAGGTGTTTGACACACGGGCTACGACGCTGAAGACACAACTCGAGGCCATATATTTCAATGACGGCGAGGACCTTGACAACTTCCAGATGAGTTTGTAGTCACTTGTCTCCCAAATTGGTGTATTGGGTGTGAAGGTCAGTGAGTTGGATACCGTGCGCAAGTTCCTCTTTGTCATCCCGAAGAAATTGTCGCAGATGGCATGCTCCATTGAGACCTTTCTTTACATGGACACACTCTCCGTCGATGTAGCATCCCAACTTTTAATAAAGATGGAATACCTGTGTTATTGTGCTAGTCCCTGGATCAATTTGCTAGCACCACAGTACAAAATGAAATATCATGCAAATGCATCAAATTCTATTACATCGCATGATCCAGTCTTTACAAAATAGGATTACAACTTGCATAGTCTTAGAAGACTAGCAGAAAACAAGAATTACAGCGGAAAGCATAGTACAACATTGAGCCCATCTTCTTCATGTGCCACAGGCAAAACATGTTGGCGATAGTCTCGAGATCCTAAACGAAATCCTCACTCGTCTTCAGAAAATATCTGCAATATGGATTATGCAGCCACAAGGGAGTCAATACAATTTAATGTATTGGCAAGTAACACTATGGTGGATATAAATGGCAAGACTAATACTACATGCTTATTTGGCTGAGTGGAGTTTTGGCTAAGTTTTGCATAAAGCCAGTTTTCTCCTATCACTTTTGTAAAACAAACTTTTCTTTTCAAAAGGGTGGCAACATTGGATTAGATCCAAGCACCACAATACTGTTCACTTGGTCAAAATTTTACTTATTGAAATTGATGATGAGATTCTTCCGTCAATCCTTGTCCAGCTGCTCATAGTTGTCCATAACCGGGGACACGGCTAAGATCTTAGTTTCTAACTCTGCAGAGGTTGTGCACTTTCACCCTTTGTCTTCAATTAGCCCAAACATCCTATACACCCGGAGTGCATCATGGAAAGGAGAGAATTGAGACGAGATCTTTCAGAAGAAGAAGTCCAAACCCACCGGCATGACCCGTTCCACCTATAATTTTGCTACATCTGCTTGTCAAGCCTGGGCTGAACCCTCACAACTTATTGATCAAGACAGAGCCCATAATGTCAAAAGGCTGCACGGGAAGCTACTAAACTTAGAGGGACATAAATCTCTTTGTTCCTGGGTGGCCATCCGCAAGTGACAACCTCAAGTGGAATAACCCTTAGACAAGGGCCCTGAGGCAACACTCAACATAAACCAGTCTTACCACTTCCACCCAGGTGGTTCATTCATTAGTTATACTTAGGATTTTTCCTCAATCTAGTAAAACAAATTTTGTAGCATTGCATAGCACCTAGTAAATTCTAAGGCTATCAAAATAACAAGGTAAAAGGGATGGCTACACACTACTAGATAAGCATAGCATAGTATAACTTAGCAAAAATTCCTATCATGCATACTACTCAAAATCAACTAATGCATATAGAAAATAATGGGTAGGTGTGTTACTTGCCTTGTTGGTTGGTGAAGATATCACAATCTCTTCACAAAAGATCGTTGCTCTCCGTACAATCTATTCATTGAAAACACAAAACCAAATAAACAAGCATCCTAACAAACAAACATACAATTGTAGCAAACATACATAGCAACTAACATATCAAAAGGGGTTTAACCAAGTTGGTTAGGACAAGGTCTAGGTTTGAGTTGAAAGATTCATTCTCTAGTGGTCTCATTCTTGTTAAGGAAATTCCAATGGTTTACTTGGGAAGGACTAGGTTGAGTTTGATGTGATCTAACTTTATTATAACCATACTTCAAGGAAGTTCCAAGAGTTCACTAAGAAAAAAACATATTACTTCTTCAACTAAAGTAATACATGCAAACACTTGGTCATATTCACCTTCAAAAATATTTGAGTGACTATGTTAGTATTTTCCATTGTGGTTAGGGTAGGTCTACTAACTTCATCATCAAAGGGAAAATATTTCTAAGTCTTGGGTTTTCCATTTGGGTCAATGGTTGGACAAAAACAACTTGTTATTCTTCAACTTGTATGGATTGCTTCTAGTCCTCATGTGATTGCCTTCTTGAAGATCATCATCATGCCATCTAAGTTGCTTCCTTCCTTGGTGTGGTGCTTCTCTTGGTCTTGATAGTCTTCATGGTTTTCATCCACTAATTGGTTTGGGTATGGGATGGGCACAAATACCACTAAGTCAAATTGGAAAGAAAAATAAGAAGAAAGATAGAAAGAGAGAGGGAGATGTTTTCTTCTGGATTTCTTCACACTTGTATTTCCTTGAGTTTTCTTCTAGGTGTGGAGTCCAAGTCTTTTCTTCAAAAATTTCTTCATTGATCCTCCTTGTATCTCTTCATGTTGCCACCAAGTTGAAAGTGAAGAAACTTCTATTTCTTGAGTCTTGTTTTCCATTTGCTAACTTGATGGATTCTTGAAGCAAGAATAGGGGAATGGAGGAGTAGATAGAAAACTATGGTACTATTGTTTGAGGTTCACTACTTGGTATTTTATATGGTTAGCATATACTAGGGATTGGTTTTGGATTCCAAATGGCCACAACATCAAAGAAAAACAAATAGAAATAAATTCTAGGGCATGGTAATATGGGTGGATTACTATGTTAGGTTTTGGTCAAAAACACATGGTCATGGTCCAAGGGTGTCCAAAATGGTTGGGCAAGGTTTTCTGGTCCAAGGTTGTCAAATGGAACAATTTTGCAAAAGGAACTATATTGAAAATATTTATAGAAATTAATCTATGTCAAAAATACTCAAATAGACAACTTAATTCTAAATTCAATTTTAATTTGTTCAAATATTATTTTGGGACAGAGGATATGAAAGCACATATTCTAAGGTTTCCAAATATATTTATTTACAATTTTTGGATTTGTAGAATTTGAATTATGCCAAATTTCATCAAACAAGCATATTTAAATTTGAACCAATTTAAGTTTGTCAAATTTGAATTTGGCCAGTGCTAAAAGTTTCTAGATGTCAAGGGCTTTTCAAAAAGTCCAAGATTGCTAAATTTGGGCTTATGGATCAAAAGATGGTAGATCTAATGTGCAGGGACTAATCTGCAAAATTGTTTTTTCTATTTTTATTCGAAAATAATTTCAGAGACTCAGCTGGGCTCAGATTGCTTATCTGCTGCGCGGTGCGACTGATAGGAGGTGGGCCTGGGCTGGTTAGGCGTTGCTCGGGCGGCAGCTAAGGAACTTAACGCGCGCCCGACGTGGCGCTCTCTGATTCGCCAATACCTCTTCGGCTTTAGGATCTAATCACGGCCGTTCAAATAAATCCAACGGACAGGAACAAGGAGAAGCTCACCTCGCCGGCGGGGCTGCCGGAAAATGGCGTGGTGGCGGCGCTGCCCTCGGTCTTCAACGGCGTCGAGGCTAGGAGGCACACTCGGGCTCGGGGATAGCACAGAGAGGGTCTCCGCGACGTGGGGAATCCGATGGTGTGCTCGTAAGCCTCCCGTGGTGCTCAAAACGGCGGCGCCGTGATGATTTCCGAGGCGGCGGTGCGGGACGGCTCCGGCGAGGCGTACTGCACGTATTAGTGCACCTGGGAACGAAATAAATGATCAAAAGACGTGGCTACAATAGATAGGAAGCTTAGAGAGGGAAGGGGGCTCGTGGATGGCCGGACCTTGCCGGATTTGTGCTCGAATGGCCGCGGTAACATGGAGGTCCGGCGAGGAATCGTGGAGGATTGGGAGAACAATTCGGGGGGATTTCAGAGGGAAATTGAAGAGGAGAGGAGGAGCTTTAAGGAGCAGAGGTCGGGGAAATTAATCGGGGATTAATTCCCGAAATCAAGGACATTGAAAAACGGCAGTTTCGGGTATTCTTCGGTTACAGGAGGAAGAAGACAGGGTGACGTCATGATGACGTCATCAATTTTTTTTTTTAATTCTGTTTTTCTTATTCTTATAATTTTCTGTTTTATAAATCCAAACAACCTCATTTAAATTTCTAAAAATTTGTAATTAAATTATCTACCAGATAGAAACATTTTTTGATGTTTCCAACACAAACCAATTTTTATATTTTGTGATTAATTTAAATCACTAATAGTACTTAATGTATATTTTTAAATTAGAAAATTAATAAAATGAGGTTTTGATTAAATAAAACTTCAGAGACTATAATATGGTTAATTACTATTTTCCAAAACCATTTCAACTTGTTTCCATGATTTAATAATTTATAAATATGATGAAAACATCATAGTCACTTAATAGAAAATTTTCCTTATTATTTGACTTGGGGTTTAATAAAATAATGTGGTTTTCTCAAAATGAAGATGTTGTTTTCCCAATTGAAAACATTTAAACATGTCAATTAATATTTTTGAAGGTCATTTCACATCACTTTTATATTTTATAAATTTAAGATTTCAGTGATTTACTAATAGTAACTTTGTTCCATTTTAAAATTTAGAAAATAATAAATTGATGTTATTGTCTAAATATAAATCTCAGAGACATTTTACAAATATATTATTTTTGGAAAGCCATTTTTAAAACCACTTTCACATTTTATAATTTTAGGAGTTGAAGGATTTACTAATAGTAACTTAATGTTATTTAATTAGTTCATATCAATTAATTATTGTTGATCAATATAATTTAGAATAAACCACAAGTCATAATATTGTTTTCAAAACCCTCTTTTATGTTATTTTCCAAACAATGCATTTTATTTTCACACTTTCATGTTTAAAACTTGGAATAACAACTAAAAGTTATTATTAAAACATTTATTCTCATCAAATAATTTTGAGGCTTAGGACTTTATTAAGGGTTATAAATAATTGAGTAATGTTGCCATAAACTATTTTCAAAGTAATATTACTTGTTTTCATAAACATTTTATTTCTATAGCACTATAATATTTTGTTGATTGACATAACACTTGGAAAACAAGGATTCAACTTATATCTATTTTGGGGTTTTCAATAATAGTGAAACCCTTTTTAGAGATAAGAAGAAAAATATTAGAGATAACAATTCTCTAGTTTTTATATATCAAAAATATTTTCAAGATCATAATTGGGTTGAAAACATGTTTGGTGTAAGGGTTTGCTTAAGAAGAATTATTTTATTTATGTAGAAATATTTATTTTGAAATGACTTTAGTGAAGGGGAACGTAGCATAGAAAACAAAAATTTTCCTACACGCGATAAACCCAAATGGCCAAGATCTAATCTATGAGATGAAAGGCAACGGGGAGAAAGAGAGTCTTGAGATGACATACCCTCGAAGACTCAAAGTGGTACGAGAAAAGATCTCGTGGTTGGCGTAGTCGTACTCACGCCGATCCCGAGCGAGAAGAAGAGCACCGCAATCCGGCGGCACCTCCGTAATCGGTCACACGTTCAGCTCGATGAAGACTTCCGTTCCCTCGGTCCAGCGGGTTGCGGAAGTAGAGGTTCCCTCCGGAATTCCAGCAGCACGACGGCGTGGTGGTGGTGAAGAATCCCACGGTCAGGGCTTCGCCAAGCCGGAGACCATGGAAAGGAGCAGCGGATGGGAGGGAAAATGGATGAGCAAGTGTGTATGGAAGAGAGAGCCCTCACCCTCCTTTTATAGGGGAGGGGGAGGCAGCCCAAGGGGGGGGTGCGGCCAGCCATGGGTGCCCCCACCCCTTCCTCTCTTCATGTGAGTGGAAGCTCCACTCAATCCCACTCAAAAGTCCCTTAATTTCCCACTTGGAAAATCCAAAGGTTTTTCTTTAATAATAAATAAAACATTTTTATTTCTTTATTTATATTTGTTAATTCCATTAACAAAACATTTGCATGCAACCTCGAACCATTTGTTAATTCTATTAACATCCGTTCGATGAAAACCCCTTGAACTATTTCAATTTTCCCCGAAACAATTCCGGAGCTGCCCATAATATTCTTCGGCATTCCGTATCCTCTCTAACGCTTCATCGAACCTTAAGTGTGTCTCCCTACGGTTCGTGAATATTATAGACATGATCGAGACTCCTCTCCGATCAATAATCAACAGCGGGATCTGGAAAATCCGTGATGACTCCTATATATTCAACGATGACTCTCGTGATCGTGTGAACCTTTCAACGTCGTAACGATTTCCCTTTGCCTCGCGATATATTACTTGTCCGAGATCCGATCATCGGTATCCACTATACCTTGTTCGATCTCGTTATCCGACAAGCACTCTTTTCTCGTTCCCGTGATATAACATCCTAGTGATCAAATCACTTGCTTGCAAGCGGTGTCGATGTGATATCACCGAGAGGGCCCTGAGCATATCTATCCGTCATATTGGATGGACAAATCCCATTCTTGATCCATGAGCTTCAACTAACACTTTCCGAATATCCAATGCCACCTTTATAGTCACCCTTTTACGGTGTGACGTTTGATGTCATCAAAGTATTCTTCGGTATTAGTGATTAAACATGATCTCATGGTCTAAGGAATAAAGTTACTTCGAATGTAAGACATAACAACAAAACTAAATGACTTGATCGTATTGTTATACTTAGTTTAGGGTTTAAGTTCATCATGTCATTCTCCTAATGACATGACCCCGTTATCAACAACATCCAATGTTCATGATCAGGAAACCTTGATCATCTGTTAATCAAGGGCTAGTTAAAAGAGAGGCTTCACTAGAACGTTGGTTTGTTTATTAATCACACATGTATCAACGTTTCCGGTTAATACAATCTGCATGAGAAATAAACATCTATCATAAACAAGGAATAACATAATAAACACTTTATTATTGCCTCTCGGCATATTCCCTTCAGTCTCCCACTTGCACTAGGGGCAATAATCTATATTACATAGTGATGAATCTAACACCCATGGAGTTCTGGTGTTGATCATGTTTTTGTCCTTGAGAGAGTTTTAGTCAACGGATCTCACATTCAGATCCGTATGTACTTTGCAAATCTTCACATCACCATCTGCGACATGCTCACGGATGGAGTGAAAACGACGCTTGATATGCTTGGAATTCTTGTGAGACCTTGGTTCCTTAGCATTGGCTATGGCACCATTGTTGTCACAATAGACAACCATTGGATCCAACGCACTTGGAACCACGCCTAGTTCGGATATGAACTCCTTCATCCAAACTGCTTCTTGTGTTGCCTCCGAGGCAGCAACATATTCCGCTTCTGTTGATGATCCCGCCACCACGGATTGCTTGGAACTCCTCCAGCTTACAGCTCCTCCATTCATAATAAATACGTACCCGGACTGAGACTTAGAGTCATCCGGATCAGTGTCGAAGCTAGCATCGACGTAACATCTTGCGACGAGCTCTTCTTCACCGCCATACGAGAAACATGTCCTTAGTTCTTCTTAAGTACTTTAGGATATTCTTGACCGCAGTCCAGTGTTCCAAACCTGGATTGGATTGGTACCTACTAGTCAAACTAATAGCATGTGCCACATCCGGTCTTGTACATAGCATAGCATACATGATAGAACCTATGGCTGAAGCATAGGGAGTCTTATCCATCTTTTCTCTATCTTCTGCTGTAGCTGGACATTGAGTCTTACTCAACGTCTTGCCTTGCAACATAGGTAGGAACCCTTTCCTACTATCTTCCATTCTGAACTTCTTCAAAATCTTGTCAAGGTATGTACTTTGCGAAAGTCCAATTAAGCGTCTTGATCTATCCCTGTAGATTTTGATGCCCAATATAAAGCTGCTTCACCGAGGTCTTTCATCGAAAAACTCTTGTTCAAATAACCTTTTACGCTTTTTAAAAGTTCTATATCATTTCCAATCAACAATATGTCATCCACATATAGTACCAGAAATGCTACAGAGCTCCCACTCACTTTCTTGTAAATACAAGCTTCTCCGTATGTTTGGACAAATCCAAAACCTTTGATCACCTTATCAAACGGAGGTTCCACTTCGGGATGCTTGCTGCAGTCCATAAATGGAACGTTGAAGCTTACACACCTTGTCAGCATCCTTAGGATCAACAAAACCTTTGGGTTGCATCATATACAACTCTTCCTCAATGTCACCATTAAGGAACGCCGTTTTGACATCCATCTGCCATATTTCATAATCGAAAAAATGCAGCAATTGCTAACATAATCCTAACTGACTTAAGCATCGCTACTGGTGAGAAAGTCTCATCATAGTCAACTCCTTGAATTTGTCGGAACCTTTTGCGACAAGTCGAGCTTTATAGACGGTCACATTACCATCAGCATCAGTTTTCTTTTTAAAGATCCATTTGTTCTCAACGGCCTTGCGGTCATTGGGTAAATCCACCAAAGTCCAAACTTGGTTTTCGTACATGGATCCTATTTCGGATTTCATGGCTTCAAGCCATTTGTTGGAATCTGGGCTCATCATCGCTTCCTCATATGTGCAGGGTCATCACCTCATCTACCATGAAGTTTAATACGGGATCTCCGTATAGTTCAGGAGCTGCACGCTCCCTAGTTGACCTGCGAGGTGCGGTAGTTTCCTCTATTGGAGTTTCATGATCTTGATCATTAACTCTCTCTTCATCTGACGGGTCGGCCCCGGAACAAACTTCCGGTGCTGCGCTACTCGCCATTCCAAGAAGAGAAGGTTCAATAACCTCGTCGAGTTTCTACCTTCCTACTATTCACACCTTTCGAGAGAAACTCCTTCTCCAAAAAGGATCCATTCTTGGCAACAAAAATCTTGCCTTCGGATCTGTGATAGAAGGTGTACCCTATTGTTTCTTTAGGGTATCCTATGAAGACGCATTTTTCCGCTTTGGGTTCGAGTTTATCAGGTTGAAGCTTCTTCACATAAACATCGCATCCCCAAACTTTTAGAAATGACAGCTTAGGTTTGTTTCCAAACCATAATTCATACGGTGTCGTTTCAACGGATTTAGATGGTGCCCTATTTAAAGTGAATGCAGCGGTCTCTAGTGCATAACCCCAAAACGACAGTGGCAAATCTGTAAGAGACATCATAGACCGAACCATATCTAATAAAGTATGATTACGACGTTCGGAAACACCATTTCGCTGAGGTGTTCCGGCAGGTGTGAGTTGTGAAACTATTCCACATTGTTTCATATGCATGCAAAACTCGTAACTTAGATATTCACCTCCACGATCAGATCGTAGAAATTTAATCTTTCTGTTACGATGATTTTCAACTTCACACTGAAATTCTTTGAACTTTTCAAACGTTTCAGATTTGTGTTTCATTAAGTAAATATACCCATATCTACTCAAATCATCTGTGAAAGTGACAAAATAACGATATCCACCGCGCGCCGATACACTCATTGGTCCACATACATCAGTATGTATGATTTCCAGTAAGTCTGTCGCCCGTTCCATAGATCCAGAAAACGGGGTTCTAGTCATCTTGCCCATAAGGCATGGTTCACATGTTTCAAATGATTCATAATCAAGTGATTCTAAGAGTCCATCAGAATGGAGCTTCTTCATGCGTTTAACACCAATATGACCTAAGCGGCAATGCCACAAATAAGTAGCAATATCATCATTTAACTTAATTCTTTTGGCATTCACATTATGAATATGTGTATCAACATTATCAAGATTCAAAAGAAATAAACCATTCTTCTCAGGTGCATGACCATAAAAGATATTATTCATATAAATCGAACAACCATTGTTCTCGGACTTAAAGGAATAACCGTCCCGCATTAAGCAAGATCCAGAAATGATATTCATGCTTAATGCGGGCACCAAATAACATTTATTGAGGTTTATAACTAATCCCGATGGTAGACGTAGAGGTAGCGTCCCGACGGCGATCACATCAACTCTTGATCCATTGCCGACGCGCATCGTCACCTCATCCTTTGCTAGTGGTCGCTTGTTCTGCAGCTCCTGTTTCGAGTTACATATGTGAGCAACCGAACCAGTATCAAATACCCAGGTGCTACTGCGAGTACTAGTAAGGTACACATCAATAACAAGTATATCATATATACCTTTGTTCACTTTGCCGGCCTTCTTATCTGCCAGATACTTGGGGCAATTGCGCTTCCAGTGGCCAGTACCCTTGCAATAGAAACACTCAGTCTCAGACTTAGGGCCATGCCTGTTTCTCTTCTCAGCAGTAGCAACAGATTTGCCACCCTTCTTGAAGTTTACCCTTGGCTTGCCTTTCTTGTCTTTCTTGAAACTAGTGGTCTTATTGATCATCAACACTTGATGTTCTTTCTTGATCTCCACTTCAGCAGTTTTAAGCATCGAGAGAAGCTCAGGAAGAGACTTCTTCATGCTCTGCATATTTATAGTTCATCACGAAGTTCTTGTAACTAGGTGGCAGAGATTGGAGAACACGATGTATCCCTAGCTCAATGGGAATCGATATTCCCAAGGCTATGAGCTTATCAGCGTACGCAGACATTTTGAGTACGTGCTCACTAACGGAGCTGTTCTCTTCCATCATGCAGCTAAAGAACTTTTCTGAAGCGTCATAACTCTCAACTGCGGCATGGGTATCGAAAAATCATTTTCAATTCTCCCATTGTGGCATAAGCAGTGCTGTTCTCGAAACGCTTTCGCAGCTCTGGCTCTAATCCATAGAGGATGCCGCAGTGAACTATACTGTGGTCTTCTTGTTGAGTCAGATAAACATTTTTATCTCATCAGAAGCATCATCAGCGGGTTGGTCACCTAGAGGTGCATCAAGCACATAGAGCTTCTTGCAAGCGGTGAGGAGAATCCTCAGGTTAAGTGCCCAGTTGGTAAAGTTGCTACCATTGTTCGCTAATTTCTCTTTCTCCATGAACATATTGAAATTGAAGGTAGGTGGTGCCATGATCTACAACATATTTGCAAAGACTATTTAGACTATGTTTATGATAAATTAAGTTCAAGTTAATTCTAAAATTATCCCATGAACTCCCACTCAAAACAACATCCCTCTTAGTTGTCTTTAGTGATTACACGAACCAAATTCACTACACCGAAACCGATCATCACGTGAAACGGTGTAGTTGCAAAGGCGAACATCAACATGTTCATCATATCATTCATATGACTCATGCTTTACCTTTCGGTTACGTGTTCCGAGGCCATGTCTGTACATGCTAGGCTCGCCAAGTAGAACCATTGTATTGCATGTGTTTCAAGGCCATGTCTGTACATGCTAGGCTTGAAAACACCCGTTGTATGCGAACGTTGAGTCTATCACACCCGATCATCACGTGGTGTCTCGAAACGACGAACTTTCTTAACGGTGCATACTTAAGGAAGAACACATTATTATCTTGATATTAAGTGAGAGGGATCATCTTATAATGCTACCGTCGCGATCTAAGCAAAATAAGATGCATAAAAGGATAAACATCACATGCATGGATAATGTGATATGATATGGTCCTTCTTGCACTTGATCTCCATCTTGTGCATCATGGTATGATCTCCATCATCCTACCGGCGTGGCACCAAGGTCCGTGGCACCTCCATCTTGATTGTCCATTACAACATATCACATGGATATGACATACAGCACGCAGGCCATAAAATAAGACAACCATATGGCTCCAGCCGGTATGTCAATAATTTACAAAAGATATCATCTCATACATAACGTTTGTAACATTGACCATATCACATCACATGCCCTGCAAAAACAAGTTAGACGCCTCTAATTTATTTTTGCATATTTTACGTGGCTTTGGGCTTACGAGGATAGAACCGTTCATATCTACGTACAAAAAAACCACAACGTTGATAAAATATATTTTTGAACAACCCTTTGTAGATTAGATCTTAACTATAGTAGGAGAAACCGACACCCGCAAGCCACTTATGCAATTCAAGTTGCATGTCAGTTGTGGAACAAGTCTCATGTACGTGGACATGTAAAGTTAGTCCGGGCCGCTTCATCCTACTATGCCACTAAGATCATAAAATACTCAAAGAGACAAAAACATGATCATCAACGCCCACATACTCCTATGTGTTCTACCCGTACAATTCATCTACGCATAGATCCGGCTCTGATACCACTGAAGGGGAACGTAGCATAGAAAACAAAAATTTTCCTACACGCGATAAACCCAAATGGCCAAGATCTAATCTATGAGATGAAAGGCAACGGGGAGAAAGAGAGTCTTGAGATGACATACCCTCGAAGACTCAAAGTGGTACGAGAAAAGATCTCGTGGTTGGCGTAGTCGTACTCACGCCGATCCCGAGCGAGAAGAAGAGCACCGCAATCCGGCGGCACCTCCGTAATCGGTCACACGTTCAGCTCGATGAAGACTTCCGTTCCCTCGGTCCAGCGGGTTGCGGAAGTAGAGGTTCCCTCCGGAATTCCAGCAGCACGACGGCGTGGTGGTGGTGAAGAATCCCACGGTCAGGGCTTCGCCAAGCCGGAGACCATGGAAAGGAGCAGCGGATGGGAGGGAAAATGGATGAGCAAGTGTGTATGGAAGAGAGAGCCCTCACCCTCCTTTTATAGGGGAGGGGGAGGCAGCCCAAGGGGGGGGTGCGGCCAGCCATGGGTGCCCCCACCCCTTCCTCTCTTCATGTGAGTGGAAGCTCCACTCAATCCCACTCAAAAGTCCCTTAATTTCCCACTTGGAAAATCCAAAGGTTTTTCTTTAATAAATAAATAAAACATTTTTATTTCTTTATTTATATTTGTTAATTCCATTAACAAACATTTGCATGCAGCACCTCGAACCATTTGTTAATTCTATTAACATCCGTTCGATGAAAAACCCCTTGAACTATTTCAATTTTCCCCGAAACAATTCCGGAGCTGCCCATAATATTCTTCGGCATTCCGTATCCTCTCTAACGCTTCATCGAACCTTAAGTGTGTCTCCCTACGGTTCGTGAATATTATAGACATGATCGAGACTCCTCTCCGATCAATAATCAACAGCGGGATCTGGAAATCCGTGATGACTCCATATATTCAACGATGACTCTCGTGATCGTGTGAACCTTTCAACGTCGTAACGATTTCCCTTTGCCTCGCGATATATTACTTGTCCGAGATCCGATCATCGGTATCCACTATACCTTGTTCGATCTCGTTATCCGACAAGCACTCTTTTCTCGTTCCCGTGATATAACATCCTAGTGATCAAATCACTTGCTTGCAAGCGGTGTCGATGTGATATCACCGAGAGGGCCCTGAGCATATCTATCCGTCATATTGGATGGACAAATCCCATTCTTGATCCATGAGCTTCAACTAACACTTTCCGAATATCCAATGCCACCTTTATAGTCACCCTTTTACGGTGTGACGTTTGATGTCATCAAAGTATTCTTTCGGTATTAGTGATTAACATGATCTCATGGTCTAAGGAATAAAGTTACTTCGAATGTAAGACATAACAACAAAACTAAATGACTTGATCGTATTGTTATACTTAGTTTAGGGTTTAAGTTCATCATGTCATTCTCCTAATGACATGACCCCGTTATCAACAACATCCAATGTTCATGATCAGGAAACCTTGATCATCTGTTTAATCAACGGGCTAGTTAAAAGAGAGGCTTCACTAGGAACGTTGGTTTGTTTATTAATCACACATGTATCAACGTTTCCGGTTAATACAATTCTAGCATGAGAAATAAACATCTATCATAAACAAGGAATAACATAATAAACACTTTATTATTGCCTCTCGGGCATATTCCCTTCATTTAGAGTTTATGGAATAGAGGTATATTGGATTTTCATTTCCAAAACATTAGAACATGCATTGTTTTCTTTTGTTTCTTGCATCTCATTTGGTTTTTGGTGACTTACTAAACATGAAAACAAAAAGTTTCAAATTTTTGTGATTTTTGAGTTTTCCAAAAATCAGGGATGTTACAGACTACCACCCTTAAAAGAAATCTCGTCCCGAGATTTGGGAAGGTTAGAAAGAAAGATTGGGTAACTGGATTCCAAAACAACTGGGTGGGCTACCACCCTTAAAAGAAGCTTTGGTGGGTAGTCTATTTTCATTAGATTAGAGTGTAGATTGATTTGAGATTGGCTTGAGTAGAACTTTCCTTTGTGGTAGAGGTGTAGACCAACATAGGTATGTTTGGACTACCTTTGACACTGAGGGGTCACTCTTTGGGTCAATCAAAAGCCTTTGGTTCACTCTCAACTTGGTCTTTTGATATTCTTGACAATCTTCCATCTTGTTGTTGTCATCCTTGAAGGCAACATCATGCTATTTCTAAAGAAACTCTCATGGTGGAAAAAAAACTTCCATTGCTTGATAGCTCCAAGGTTAGCTTGATCCTTATTAGGCAGTTGGCATTGATCATGGATGTGATTGTTCCTTCACACAGAAGAAAGCAATTTGATACTAGCATTCCTCAAATGGGATGGCTTGTGTATCTATAGGGTAAAGGTTGTATGATTTCAAATGGTTCTCACTATGGTTGGTGAATGGGTATGGTGTTGGGTTTAGTCTAGTAGGGATGAGTAGAGATTTAGCAAGATGGCTAAGGAAGGTTCCTATCCAAAATAGCACATCAAGGAAACTCATCTTACAAACAACACATAACAACCAAACTTCACACCAAACAACCAGGTTTTATAAAACAACTAGTATTGTCATACCACACTTATTGGTATGATCAATACACTAACACGTTAACGTTGTTCTAATCAAGTAACTAGATTGGTGGTCTCATCTATATCTTCTTGAGTTTCTTCAAAAATCTTCTCTCAATATCTTGGGGTGTTCTTGATTGTTGGGAAGTCTATGTTTTTCTTCAAATTCTTCAAAAATCTTGAGTGTAGGGCTTCATGTGGTGAAAATACTCCTTGCACTTCTTGGTATGGTCATCAACAATGTTGCCTTGAGGGTATTCATGAAGTAGGTCATCTAGAAAATTTTGAAGGTGAATAGTAGATGAGAGGATATGAGAAGAATTAAGATGGTTGTTTTGTTTCTAGAAATTTTTGAACATAGGAAATTTTCAATCCTAGAGTCTTTTCCAAACTTAGGGTCTCGAATCCTACAGGCAACACAATGCTCTGATACCATTTTGTAGCATCCCAACTTTTAATAAAGATGGAATACCTGTGTTATTGTGCTAGTCCCTGGATCAATTTGCTAGCACCACAGTACAAAATGAAATATCATGCAAATGCATCAAATTCTATTACATCGCATGATCCAGTCTTTACAAAATAGGATTACAACTTGCATAGTCTTAGAAGACTAGCAGAAAACAAGAATTACAGCGGAAAGCATAGTACAACATTGAGCCCATCTTCTTCATGTGCCACAGGCAAAACATGTTGGCGATAGTCTCGAGATCCTAAACGAAATCCTCACTCGTCTTCAGAAAATATCTGCAATATGGATTATGCAGCCACAAGGGAGTCAATACAATTTAATGTATTGGCAAGTAACACTATGGTGGATATAAATGGCAAGACTAATACTACATGCTTATTTGGCTGAGTGGAGTTTTGGCTAAGTTTTGCATAAAGCCAGTTTTCTCCTATCACTTTTGTAAAACAAACTTTTCTTTTCAAAAGGGTGGCAACATTGGATTAAGATCCAAGCACCACAATACTGTTCACTTGGTCAAAATTTTACTTATTGAAATTGATGATGAGATTCTTCCGTCAATCCTTGTCCAGCTGCTCATAGTTGTCCATAACCGGGGACACGGCTAAGATCTTAGTTTCTAACTCTGCAGAGGTTGTGCACTTTCACCCTTTGTCTTCAATTAGCCCAAACATCCTATACACCCGGAGTGCATCATGGAAAGGAGAGAATTGAGACGAGATCTTTCAGAAGAAGAAGTCCAAACCCACCGGCATGACCCGTTCCACCTATAATTTTGCTACATCTGCTTGTCAAGCCTGGGCTGAACCCTCACAACTTAATTGATCAAGACAGAGCCCATAATGTCAAAAGGCTGCACGGGAAGCTACTAAACTTAGAGGGACATAGTAATCTCTTTGTTCCTGGGTGGCCATCCGCAAGTGACAACCTCAAGTGGAATAACCCTTAGACAAGGGCCCTGAGGCAACACTCAACATAAACCAGTCTTACCACTTCCACCCAGGTGGTTCATTCATTAGTTATACTTAGGATTTTTCCTCAACATCTAGTAAAACAAATTTTGTAGCATTGCATAGCACCTAGTAAATTCTAAGGCTATCAAAATAACAAGGTAAAAGGGATGGCTACACACTACTAGATAATAGCATAGCATAGTATAACTTAGCAAAAATTCCTATCATGCATACTACTCAAAATCAACTAATGCATATAGAAAATAATGGGTAGTTGATGGTGTGTTACTTGCCTTGTTGAAGTTGGTGAAGATATCACAATCTCTTCACAAAAGATCGTTGCTCTCCGTACAATCTATTCATTGAAAACACAAAACCAAATAAACAAGCATCCTAACAAACAAACATACAAGTGTAGCAAACATACATAGCAACTAACATATCAAAAGGGGTTTAACCAAGTTGGTTAGGACAAGGTCTAGGTTTGAGTTGAAAGATTCATTCTCTAGTGGTCTCATTCTTGTTAAGGAAATTCCAATGGTTTACTTGGGAAGGACTAGGTTGAGTTTGATGTGATCTAACTTTATTATAACCATACTTGTCAAGGAAGTTCCAAGAGTTCACTAAGAAAAAAACATATTACTTCTTCAACTAAAGTAATACATGCAAACACTTGGTCATATTCACCTTCAAAAATATTTGAGTGACTATGTTAGTATTTTCCATTGTGGTTAGGGTAGGTCTACTAACTTCATCATCAAAGGGAAACTATTTCTAAGTCTTGGGTTTTCCATTTGGGTCAATGGTTGGACAAAAACAACTTGTTATTCTTCAACTTGTATGGATTGCTTCTAGTCCTCATGTGATTGCCTTCTTGAAGATCATCATCATGCCATCTAAGTTGCTTCCTTCCTTGGTGTGGTGCTTCTCTTGGTCTTGATAGTCTTCATGGTTTTCATCCACTAATTGGTTTGGGTATGGGATGGGCACAAATACCACTAAGTCAAATTGGAAAGAAAAATAAGAAGAAAGATAGAAAGAGAGAGGGAGATGTTTTCTTCTGGATTTCTTCACACTTGTATTTCCTTGAGTTTCTTCTAGGTGTGGAGTCCAAGTCTTTTCTTCAAAAATTTCTTCATTGATCCTCCTTGTATCTCTTCATGTTGCCACCAAGTTGAAAGTGAAGAAACTTCTATTTCTTGAGTCTTGTTTTCCATTTGCTAACTTGATGGATTCTTGAAGCAAGAATAGGGGAATGGAGGAGTAGATAGAAAACTATGGTACTATTGTTTGAGGTTCACTACTTGGTATTTTATATGGTTAGCATATACTAGGGGATTGGTTTTGGATTCCAAATGGCCACAACATCAAAGAAAAACAAATAGAAATAAATTCTAGGGCATGGTAATATGGGTGGATTACTATGTTAGGTTTTTGGTCAAAAACACATGGTCATGGTCCAAGGGTGTCCAAAATGGTTGGGCAAGGTTTTTCTGGTCCAAGGTTGTCAAATGGAACAATTTTGCAAAAGGAACTATATTGAAAATATTTATAGAAATTAATCTATGTCAAAAATACTCAAATAGACAACTTAATTCTAAATTCAATTTTAATTTGTTCAAATATTATTTTGGGACAGAGGATATGAAAGCACATATTCTAAGGTTTCCAAATATATTTTATTTACAATTTTTGGATTTGTAGAATTTGAATTATGCCAAATTTCATCAAACAAGCATATTTAAATTTGAACCAATTTAAGTTTGTCAAATTTGAATTTGGCCAGTGCTAAAAGTTTCTAGATGTCAAGGGCTTTTCAAAAAGTCCAAGATTGCTAAATTTGGGCTTATGGATCAAAAGATATGGTAGATCTAATGTGCAGGGACTAATCTGCAAAATTGTTTTTTCTATTTTTATTCGAAAATAATTCCAGAGACTCAGCTGGGCTCAGATTGCTTATCTGCTGCGCGGTGCGACTGATAGGAGGTGGGCCTGGGCTGGTTAGGCGTTGCTCGGGCGGCAGCTAAGGAACTTAACGCGCGCCCGACGTGGCGCTCTCTGATTCGCCAATACCTCTTCGGCTTTAGGATCTAATCACGGCCGTTCAAATAAATCCAACGGACAGGAACAAGGAGAAGCTCACCTCGCCGGCGGGGCTGCCGGAAAATGGCGCGGTGGCGGCGCTGCCCTCGGTCTTCAACGGCGTCGAGGCTAGGAGGCACACTCGGGCTCGGGGATAGCACAGAGAGGGTCTCCGCGACGTGGGGAATCCGATGGTGTGCTCGTAAGCCTCCCGTGGTGCTCAAAACGGCGGCGCCGTGATGATTTCCGAGGCGGCGGTGCGGGACGGCTCCGGCGAGGCGTACTGCACGTATTAGTGCACCTGGGAACGAAATAAAATGATCAAAAGACGTGGCTACAATAGATAGGAAGCTTAGAGAGGGAAGGGGGCTCGTGGATGGCCGGACCTTGCCGGATTTGTGCTCGAATGGCCGCGGTAACATGGAGGTCCGGCGAGGAATCGTGGAGGATTGGGAGAACAATTCGGGGGGATTTCAGAGGGAAATTGAAGAGGAGAGGAGGAGCTTTAAGGAGCAGAGGTCGGGGAAATTAATCGGGGATTAATTCCCGCGAAATCAAGGACATTGAAAAACGGCAGTTTCGGGTATTCTTCGGTTACAGGAGGAAGAAGACAGGGTGACGTCATGATGACGTCATCAATTTTTTTTTTTAATTCTGTTTTTCTTATTTCTCTTATAATTTCTGTTTTATAAATCCAAACAACCTCATTTAAATTTCTAAAAATTTGTAATTAAATTATCTACCAGATAGAAACATTATTTTGATGTTTCCAACACAAACCAATTTTTATATTTTGTGATTAATTTAAATCACTAATAGTACTTAATGTATATTTTTAAATTAGAAAATTAATAAAATGAGGTTTTGATTAAATAAAACTTCAGAGACTATAATATGGTTAATTACTATTTTCCAAAACCATTTCAACTTGTTTCCATGATTTAATAATTTATAAATATGATGAAAACATCATAGTCACTTAATAGAAAATTTTCCTTATTTATTTGACTTGGGGTTTAATAAAATAATGTGGTTTTCTCAAATGAAGATGTTGTTTTCCCAATTGAAAACATTAAACATGTCAATTAATATTTTTGAAGGTCATTTCACATCACTTTTATATTTTATAAATTTAAGATTTCAGTGATTTACTAATAGTAACTTTGTTCCATTTTAAAATTTAGAAAATAATAAATTGATGTTATTGTCTAAATAAAATCTCAGAGACATTTTACAAATCATATATTATTTTTGGAAAGCCATTTTTAAACCACTTTCACATTTTATAATTTTAGGAGTTGAAGGATTTACTAATAGTAACTTAATGTTATTTAATTAGTTCATATCAATTAATTATTATTGTTGATCAATATAATTTAGAATAAAACCACAAGTCATAATATTGTTTTCAAAACCCTCTTTTATGTTATTTTCCAAACAATGCATTTTATTTTCACACTTTCATGTTTAAAACTTGGAATAACAACTAAAAGTTATTATTAAAACATTTATTCTCATCAAATAATTTTGAGGCTTAGGACTTTATTAAGGGTTATAAATAATTGAGTAATGTTGCCATAAACTATTTTCAAAGTAATATTACTTGTTTTCATAAACATTTTATTTCTATAGCACTATAATATTTTGTTGATTGACATAACACTTGGAAAACAAGGATTCAACTTATATCTATTTTGGGGTTTTCAATAATAGTGAAACCCTTTTTAGAGATAAGAAGAAAAATATTAGAGATAACAATTCTCTAGTTTTTATATATCAAAAATATTTTCAAGATCATAATTGGGTTGAAAACATGTTTGGTGTAAGGGTTTGCTTAAGAAGAATTATTTTATTTATGTAGAAATATTTATTTTGAAATGACTTTAGAGTTTATGGAATAGAGGTATATTGGATTTTCATTTCCAAAACATTAGAACATGCATTGTTTTCTTTTGTTTCTTGCATCTCATTTGGTTTTTGGTGACTTACTAAACATGAAAACAAAAAGTTTCAAATTTTTGTGATTTTTGAGTTTTCCAAAAATCAGGGATGTTACAGTCGAGGAGCTCATCGGCCTACTGAAGGAAGCCAAGGAGCTATACGAAGTGGACGAGACGGATCTAGTCAAGCAAACTAACAAACTACTCCTCTCCGTGGAAGAGTGGTTCGCGGAGAAGAAGCTTTGAGCGGGAGGTCCGTCCTCCAGCCATGCTGAAAAGTTAATCAGTTTATCCTCCTGAAAAACGGAGTTATTCTCACCTGAACTTTCTCAGAGTTGAAAACAATAGAATAAGTCACGTGATAAACTGGCTGTCCCAGATAGCAAAGATAAACTAAAAAGGCTTTACAAAGCCAAGCAGAGAAATAATTACAAAAACCATAAAAAATTCATAAACAGGCAAATCTAAGAACTTTTTGTAGGACTCGCAAAAATTCCAGTTTATTACATAAGCCAAATGTATTATAACAGCGCACTCGCATTATCAAAAATAATTGGACTAGAAATATATCAGTTTATCTGGCCTATTACAAGCCCATAGGGTCGAATTATTACGAACTGAAATGTTTTTCTATTTAGACAACATATTTTCCTTTCTTTTGCGCAGGGTCTAAAGTGTTCAAATCGGCTTCTCTAGCTGACGGGTATTGAGTCTCTTGGGTTTTCTCTTGGGCATTATCCTTAGCAGCATTATGAAGACCGGATGTGCCAGCCGGTTCTGCAAGATCCCACTTAGGCACATACCTCCACTACAATTGCGCCAAGGCATCATCCGCATTGTCTGGTTCATATAGAGGACGTGGAGAGCAGAAACAGACAGAGTGACAGTCTGAGGGACATCAGATGTAGAAGCGGAAGATTGAACGATAGCCGGATCTTCGGCAGAACTTGGCACACTACAGCCATGACCTAGGGACTGACAGGCGGTTTACGTTCCCCCGAAGGGAGGAAACCGGCCACAAGGTCTTTCAGCTTCGGCTTCTTCGCCATACTGCATCCTTAAAACCGACAATCTTTCTCAATTTTGGCAAAGTATTTTCTCTCATATTTACTGTCATCCATCTTAAACTGAGGAAACCCACTAACAAGCAGATCCGGTTTCATTTCTAGATAATAAGCTTTAGCTAGGTTCATGACCTTGATAGCTCCTTTGCGACAGGTTCATAACTTGTGCTCTTCAATCTATTGAGGCACATTGGAAAGCTCAACAAGATTATCATGAAGGTTTTGTGAAACAGAGACCTCCACCAACATACAACTGTCGGATCAAGGTGAAGATAGCGATCAGTTAAAGATCCGGAAGCTAGAGATTTTTAGAGTGTCGTTTACCTACATAGTAACAAAATATCTGGGTTAGGGAAAACTGGTTTATACAAGTCAGATAATGAAAGAACAAAGGAAATAAGAACTTAAGAAAATTTAGCTCCCCAAAAACGCTGCTGGTAATCTCACCAAGCAGCTTCGTCAAGTTCTTAAAACCGGATTCAGATTCTTCCAGCTTCTTCTCGGCCTTCTAAGCTCTGGCGGCCAGGAGTTTTTCTCCATTGTCAAAATGAAGCTGCATAATTGACAAGTTCTTAGTAGCTGAATCAACAGTTCACTCCAGTTTTTCTTGCAGCATTCTAGCTTCTTTAGTCGTTATGGCCTCTTGAGCCAGCAGATTTTTCAGGTTTAAAATCTCTTTTGGAGAACCGGACTCCAAAGCCCCCAGGGATAAACAGATAAATTTTTTGTTCTGGAGTTTACAAGTTTCTATGTGGATAATCAGTTCACAAGTATGAATAAGTCCCAGGTTACCACATGCAAGGATAACCCGACACTTGGGGGGCTACAATATTTTAATCTATACACTATAAGGATAATTTTTTGAATTCCCGAGTATCTGCAGGCATACAACCCGGCATTTGGGGGCTACACAAGTTAAAATTTCTATCCAAGTTAAATGCATAAATTCAATTCTTGTTTATAGTAAACATATAAACCGGAATTGGGGGCTCAAGGATATAAACAGAAATCTCTAAGGTTATTTTTAAAATATAAACTTAGAGATTGGGGGCTCCAGACTATGTACATATTATTGTACAAGTTTACCTCATATTTTTTCTTCAACATGGCTATAATGCAATCTTCAGAAAGCCAGTTCTGAGAGAGCTCATGGACTAAGGATTCAAAACTCTGGCCCTCAAGAGAGCCCATGCTAGGTGTTGCATCTTTTTACCCCGAGTCCAGTTTCACATCTTCTATATCCTTGGACATAATAGTGGAGGTACATATCTTTTCCACAAATTGAGACTCGGTAATCTATACATCCGGGTCATGATCAAGAGAGGTGTGAACCGACTAAATAAGCACATGTTCCACGGCCATATGCGCATCAGGTGCATAGTCTTCAACATCCTTCTGAACCGGCAATGAAGCCGCCGGTTCATCTACTTCTTCATCAATGATATCCTTTTGGAGATCACTGTCCGGAGTAGCAACTGAAATTAGCGTAGACTTGGTTATAGCCCGAGCCATGCAAAATGAGAGATACACGTTTATATGATATGACAAACTGAAAGAAATACAAGTTTCATGATCAGTTTTGATCGAACAAAATCTTGCTTACCCAGAATTGATGGAAAATTTATTCGCATCGCTAAAGTGAGAAGACCCAAAATTTGGAGCATCTGTAGGATAGGGAAGGCTTTGCTCAGGCCGGATCCTTACTTCTAAAGGATGAGAAGGTGTAGGAGATTATGGAGGCTTTGAAAGCAAGCAAGAAGAAGGTTTGTCAACCAAACCTTCTTGCAAGTCACTTGAGCATGAGCTCTGGGTTCTCCTCTTCTTGCTAGTATCTTCATGATCTTGCGTATTCATCAGATATGAGGACGGATTCAAAGTTGATTTGGAGAGCCTAGATAACCGCAGCTTTGCAATGGCTGATGCCTTTGAGGTGTGTTGTTCGTTAGGTTACTCCAAGCGCATAGTATGATGTAAAACAACGACAAGATTTCTCTTGAAATTAACCAAGGTTATGGAATCCAGGAGGACACGGAGGTTATTATGAAGGTTGTCAGCGGCACAACTGATGTGGAACCTGTACACAAAGGTAGACACTATTTTGCCCCAACGAAACAGAGAGGTTGCCAATCTCTCCGGTCTTGCTGATAGCAAAGGGATTACACGTATGCTGCAGAAAACAGTTATGATTGAAGAAAACAGTAGAGAACAGTATGATTTTAGTAGGTGGTTTAATAGTATGAGGGAAATGGCCGCACCCTGGTGTGGCGTGGCTGCCTCCTAGGTCGGTTGCTCCTCTCCTTCGGGCTTCTGGAGTCTTCTGTTGTAATATTTGCGTATGCCAACTTTTGTCCAATTCCGAGAATATTTTGCGACTAGCTTTTTAGAAAAAGAGAAAAACAGTAGAAACATGAACTTGCACTATGGCATCTTGTTAATAGGTTAGTCCCGGAAAATGCATAAAAACGCTATGAAGTGTAAACAAAACATGTGGCAATTGATATAATAAAATCATGGATCATCAAAAATTATAGATACATTTGATACTTATCAAACATCCCCAAGCTTAGTTCCTCCTCATCCTCGAGTAGGTAAACGATAAAACAACATATTTTTTAGTAGACATACCACTAACACGATCTTGATCAATTAGTAATGCAAAACAGATGAACTGAATGAAGTGATCCAAATAAATGGTCTATAGTTTTCTAACAAGTAAACAAATAGTAAACAAAATGAATCATATGCAAACTTTCATGAATAATACTTTGAAGACAATGAGGATATAATAATATGCATAAAAGTAGCTCACAAAGCAATATATTCTAAATAGAAGTGTTTGACCAACACAGTGAAAGGTTTAGGTTTAGCACTGGCTTCAACTTTTTAACATATATATCTCATGGACATTGTCAAGGAAAAACAATGCAATAATCCAAACATATCATTATATAACAATTGATGTACCAAAATTGAAACTAGTGTTTGCTTGTGGAGATAGAAAGAAGTAGGAAAATCGACTCAACAATAAAGTAAAAGAAATACCCTTCACAGAGGGAAGTAGTGATTAAATGATGTGCTAGAGCTTTTAAATTTTGAAAAACATATCGAGATAGCATAAAATATTTGACACTCCTCGCAACGTTTCCTATCACAAACCATGGCTAACCGAATCCTCGGGTGCCTGCTAGCAATCACATACAATGGAGGTGTGTTTATTTTTGGGGGTAGGTATGTATGTTAATGGTAAACGAATCAGCAAGTAGACAATGTATTAAGTCAGAAGTTAACTAGACTTTACATGATTATTTCTACTGTGGTTAGTAGATCATCCCTCTTCTCTTTTGTTTACACACTTATGAACTTTTCTTTAGTGATACATCAGGGGCAAAAAGAGCAAAGAGAATTCTGCAGTAATCAAATTTGGGTCTGGGCACCCCGTTGCCAGCTCTTCTAGCGAATTGGATAAGCATATGTATATGCCACTAGTCCAGGTGTGTAAAATCTAATAAAAGTGAAATAAAGACCGTCTACCCGCATCCTCATGAGCTGGTAAACACTGGCACAAATAGGGAGAATATGAGGTTTGAATATTTTAAAGGTAGCACATGAAAATTTTAGTTCTAGTGGCGGATAAATACCACAAAATAGGTAGGTATGGTGAACAAAGATGGCATGGATTTGACTCAAGGGTTTTGGATGCACAAGCAACATTCCCGCTTAGTATAGAGTTTAGGCTACCAAGGTTATTCAAGAAAACACAACTATCAACTGGTACAACAAGGACTTACATAAGAAACATGGTTGAAAAATTACAAGACTCCACACTGTCTTCCTTGTTAACCAAAACTTTTTACTAGAAACTATCTAGACTTTAGAACTACCAATGATACAAACAGAATATGAACAAGATTTACGGTAGTTATTAACTAATAATCATTACTTACATGAGACATAAATTTAAACATTACTTACTTGGTAACTCAAAACAATTGACAATCATCAAATTACTCAAGACAGTGATCTACAAGACTTATCTAAGCATTTTATTATACCATACCAAATGCAGCATTTTCTGTTCCAACCAAACACCAATCAATTTATTTATCAACTCTCCAAACAAATATAAGTGAAGCAAGAAAGTACTTTCTTCAAAATAAACTAATGGCCATTACAAGAGATATATGAAAACAGAGAGCTAAAAGTTCTAGCAGTAGCAAACAGGAATACTCAAAACATATAAGCGAAGCACATGAGTATTCTAATGGAAAAGCGAAGCGTGTCTCTCTCCTAAACAAGAATGCTAGGATCCAACTAGTATAGAGCAGCAAAAAACATGAAAAATTTGAAAACAAAAATACATCGACGCTTCGAAAAAATTGGAAAAGATGTGACCGATTAAGAATATAGTCCCACTAGAGATGACCAAATAATTTCCCGATGAAGAAGGGGATGCCTTGGGAGTCCCCAAGCTTAGACGCTTGAGTCTTCTTGAATATTTTGGGGAGGTCTAGAGGAGCTTTCCTAGCTTAATCTTTTCACTCTTCTTGATGTTTCATTAGCATCCTTCTCGCTTAACACTTGAAAACTTCCTTCACATCAAAACTTCAATGTTTTTCTCATTATCGGGTTAGTGCATCAAAAACAAATTATCTCACTTGGTTCCTTTTGGGAAAAAATTCATAAGAAATTACTTTCGAACATTAGCTACATTAGCTACCGTTACTAGCATTAAGTGAAGCTCTTTCACCCTAAAAAAATCCACTCAAAACTCGTAAAAGGGAGAATGCAAAATAAAGACAACAAGGTTAGCTCTTTGGAGATAGCTTTGGCTCCTCAAACAATTTCGTTTTGACAATGTGTTATGTATAGGTAGCACGTGTTGCCCCGAGTGTCGTGTTGACTGCTCTGTAGTCGGCTAGAGGCACTAATTGAATCTCGCAACCGTGTGACTCCCGCCAAGGTTTGTGGGTAAAGGTGTTAACTGCAAAAAAACCTCAAGGCCAAGCGTAGAAGACAGGGTGCAAGACATCACGTCCCTCGGCAACGCTCTCCTGTCCAGGATTGCAGACCCAAAAGAAGATTTATCCCAGTAATCGTGGCGGGATGATACCTGGGAAGATATATACTCTGTATCCGGACGCTTCTAGAACCTTGGTGTCCTCCTGGGCCACAAGGTAGGGACGCACTCCTCCCACACAAGACCTGGAGGTCAAAGGTTCTCAATGTCGTGCCAAGACAAAGGTGGTCTGAAGAGGGGATACGCGGTCCTCAAGATACCCTTCATTATATATTTTAATTGAGATAAAATTATTTGAATAGATGACAAGACTATTAGTGTAACATATTACAACTAATATTTTGTCATCACTACATAGGAAAACATATCCTTGTCATTTCAAAAAATGACACAAGAATCTCTCCCACTATTGTCTAATCATCATATGAATTATCCTGCTATATCATTTTATAGCATAGGACTCATCTGGGTGTGTACATAGCATGGAAACATGACTTAGAAATATTAATTGAAATGATGCTCATCATGTGTCAAAATACCTGAATCTTTCTCAATTATTTTCTATGTGACAAGAACTCCTTCTTGTCATTTCTATATTGACTTACTTCAATATTTCATCCATGTAATTTGGCTTCAATCATATCAGGCACTTCAATCCATCTCTTATAGATATCGATGCCCGATATCTTCTAAGACTTTCATAAATATAAAAATCTTAACCGTGTTAATTTAAAATACATATTTTCCAATCAACCATATGTCATCTACATAAATATTGGAAATATGTCATAGCGCTCCCACTTAATTTCTTGTAACTCTACAAGCATCTTTATCCTTCATGATGGAATAAAACTCTTTTGATAACTTCATTAAGGTAAAGATTTCAACTTCATTACGCTCACTTCAACCATTGAAGTGTGCATACCTTTCTAGCAACCTTTTGAATTTTACAAAACTCTCAGACTGTGCCAAGTACACATCCTTGATCAAACTTCTTCGAGAGGAGAGTTGGTTTTGTTATTCAAATGCCATATCATAATATGTAACATTTGCTAGAACTATCCGCAAGACTAAAGCATCACTACGGAAGATCAAAATCTTGTAGTAGTCAACTCTTTGAACTTCGTCGAAAACTACTTTTCGATAAGTACAACATTCATAGGATGTTAAAATCCATGTCTTTGTCGGTATATAGACCCCTTTGATATCGTTAGGCATCATGCCTATCGAAAGGACTACCAATTCACATACTTGATATTCAAACAAGGATACTATGGAGGACATAATTACTCATAGTCAATTATACGAAGTCAGGGCCCAACATTTCCTTCCTTTATAAGGTCCAGGTCCTTTTGTTGTCAAAACAACACTTTACTCTTAAACCATAAGTTGGTCTAAGTACAAAGTTTTAGGACTTCTGCGGTTCAGTTCACAAACTCATTCGAAGTATCTACAACATATGTAGTGTCTTCTACTTAGTAAAAAATAGGAAACCCCAGAACAACTTTCAGTGCTGCGCTACACTTCACATGGTAATAAAGATTATCTAATCTCGTTGAGTCTGTACTGTCCTTCCACTCACTTGTTTCGCAAGAACTACTTTCTTGAGAAATCAACCCTTTCTGACAAACAACATTTGTCTTTTGATCGGTGATAGGAGAAATACCCAATGTTTTATTTGGGATGACCTTATAAACATATATTTATCCTATTTTTGTTTTAAACATTCTACACATTATATGCATACCAAAACATAATAAAATGACAATTCTGGTCACTACCTAAACCATATCTTATATGTTGTCAATATCAACGGATCATGACGGTGCTCTTTTCAGTGAAAAAGCGGTTGTCACTAATGTATAAACTACAAAATTATAATGGCATTTTTATTAATCTTACCATGTCCAACAAGGTTTGATTTTGTCTCTTTAATACTCCAAACTTGTAGAACAATTCTGTAACTTCTCAGATGTTTTCCTCAACTTGTAACTCAAACTTTATCATTTATGATCCAATCATAAATACTCGATTATCTTGTGACATTCATTTTTTAGTTCATATTAACAACCATTTGAACCAATTCAAAATGTCAAACTTTGTTCTCTTTAAATACATATACTCACATATCTACTCAAATCGTCGACATATTTTTATTAAGGAAAAATTAATCCACCACACATGACTATACATAATGAACTATGTACATCCACATGTACAATCTCCATTAAATTAGTCCTCCATTGTAGATTGGCCTATGAACGCAATTCTAGTCATCTTTTGGAAGAGGTCTCACAAGCGTCAATTTATTCAAATCAAAATGACTCCGGAAATCCATTAATATGGAGTTGCTTCATGTTTTCTGTTCCGATAGGAACTAAAATGGTGGTGTCACAATTTAAGTGAAACTCTTTTACGTCTTGCAACGTTTAGCATTAAGTCTTATAGATGTTTACTTTACAAACATGATTTATATTAACATATCCATCAATTATGGAATATGGTCATAGTTTGAACAATCTCATTTGTTCTCACAAAAGACCAGAACAAAATAACAACTTATTAAGTTCTTAAAAGAAATCTTGAATGTTTGGTTCAATAAGACAGTGAACACGATAACACTTTATTTCTGTTCTTGTCATAATCGATTCCATGTCTATTACTAGTTTCTTTTAGGCCCTTGTAATTCTTGCATTGCGTTTCTTTGCATGACAACTCATACCAACCAATGTGGGTATCAAAATACCCAAAAAATACTTTGTTAACTAGTAATACATCTATGACTTGTATATCAAGTATATACACCTGAGCTGGACATGTCCAGTTATATTCTTTTCTTCCATTACCTTTTGTAATTCTATTTTCAATATTCCCCTTCCTTTATAGAAGAATCATTCAACATCAAACAATGCTAGTCGTACTAGCACATTTTCCTTGGCATGTTAGTCATATACTATCACCTATTGAGTCATACTATGAGTTTGATTGTTCTACAAATATCACCATATTAATAGTATTATTCCGGATTCCACTCTTAGCAATATCCAAGTAAGTTAAACGACTTTACCCATACTTTTAATCCATCCCATCATAACAATTTTATGATAAAGCTACTATACCTCGAAGGAAGGAATTTAGAGGATAATTTTGGCGCCCAACTTCTTGGAATATTCAAACGCCTAGCATCTTCAATGATTGCATATATTAAAATAATATAACCATACATTGTCACGCTAAATTATACTCAGTCATGCTGCCACAAATAAGTTTCTAGATATCAATATATCTTTCACTTGATTGTTTCTGAAAACAATTCTTTTCATTTCCTAAATCACCTTGATCAACAAAACATTATTTTTAAGATAACGTAATATGAAAGCAATCATGACTCTGGATTCTAAGTAGGAATTATTTGCTCTCTATATCAATCAATCATTAACCACATGGAGCTAGGTAGGAAATACCAAAAATCTACAATAGGACTCAATTTTAAAATTCACTAATACAGTACCAATCTTAAATGATTTTTACCAGATCATAACAGTTATATCTCAATTAACAATATAAGTGTAAAGTAGTTATGTGGATGCCAATGAATACTAAAATTTGTGCAAATTCACTTTGATTGGTTGTTCATGATAAATAAGTTCAAGTTAATTCAAAATTATACCACGAAGTCCTACTCAAAAACAACATCCCTCTTAGTCGTCTTTAGTGATTACACGAACCAAATTCACTACACCAAAACCGATCATCACGTGAGATGATGTAGCTTGAAAGGAGAACATCGACATGTTCATCATATCATCCATATGACTCATGCTTTACCTTTCGGTTACGTGTTCCGAGGCCATGTATGTACATGCTAGGCTCGCCAAGTAGAACCGTAGTATTGCGTGTGTTTCAAGGCCATGTATGTACATGCTAGGCTTGAAAACACCCGCTGTATGCGACCGTTGAGTCTATCACACCTGATCATCACGTGGTGTATCGAAACGCCGAACTTTCTTGACGGTGCATACATAAGGAAGAACACATTATTATCTTGATATTAAGTTAGAGGGATCATCTTATAATGCTACCGTCGCTATCTAAGAAAAATAAGATTCATAAAAGGGATTAACATCACATGTACGGATAATGTGATATGATATGGTCCTTCTTGCACTTGATCTCCATCATGTGCATCATGGTATGATCTCCATCATTCCACCGGCGTGGTACCAAGTTCCATGGAACCCCATCTTGATTGTCCATCAATAATAAGACAACCATATGGATACCTTCTGGTATATCAATGGTTTACAAAAGAGATCATCTCATAATCAAATTTTTAACATTGATCATATCACATCACATGCCCAGCAAAAACTAGTTAGACGCCTCTAATTTATTTTTGCATATTTTACGTGGCTTAGGTCTTTCTAGGATAGAACCGTTCATACCTACAAACATCAACCACAACGTTGATAAACATATTTTTACCAACCCTTCGTAGATTAGATCTTAACTATAGTTGGAGAAACGGACACCCCCTCAGCCACAAGTGGGACAATTCTCGCATACATAGTACACGTAAACTTAGTCTAGGGAAGCTTCATCCAACTATGGCACTAAGATCATAAAATACTCAAGGATGTAATAATATGACCATCAATGCCCACATACACCTATCTATTCTACCCGTACAAAACATCTACGCATGGACCCGGCTCTGATACCACTGAAGGGGTCGTTGCATAGAAAACAAAAAAATTCCTACGCGAGAGACACCTGAAAGGCCAAGATCTAATCTAGGAGATGAAAGAGAGAGTCTTAAGAAGAACATACCCTCAAATATACAAAGAGTTATGAGATCAAATATCGTTGTTGGCGTAGTCGTACTCACACTGATCCCGAGAGCGAGAAGATGTGCACCGCAATCCGGCGGTGCCTCCGTTATCGGTCACACGTACGGTTGATGATGACCTCCGTTCTCTCGATCCAGCGGGGAGGCGGAATTGGAGGATCCTTCGGAAACCAGCAGATCGACAATGTGGTGTGGTGGAGAAAACTTCGTTCAGGTCTTCGCCAAGCGCATGAACATGAGATGGATCAGCGGGAGGATGGAGATGGAGATGACACCAAGTGTGTGAGTGTCGGGGGGTAACCCCCGAGTAGGGTAAAGGCAAGTGATAAAGGCAGAAGTCAGAATGGAAGTTTGCCCGAGTAGCGATTCTACCCGGTAGTTGGCTACCCGGTCGAGTGCTACTCGGTCTTGAGGAAGAATGACCAGAAGGAAGAATCAGTCAAGTTACGTCCGTGCGGGTAGAAGAGTTGGCCCGAGTAGAATTGGCGGGAACCTACTCGGGCAGAAAGTCAAAGGAGCCGTTCTGACACAGGATCCCGCGTATCCTGGGTCCGTACTTGGCAGCATTCGAACTACTGTTCATCTGGGGCCGGTCTCCCTGACAGTGACAGCATGGAAGCAGTCGGTGGCAGGATAAGGGGGTCCCACTCTGTGTTTGGCACAGTGATACCAGTCTGTCCCCTAGTTTTGCCCAACGACTTTACAGAAGCAGCCAAGGTTAGCAACCAAAGCTGTCAGGCCGTACTCGGAGGAAGGACATGTGAACACTATGTCGACACTTGTCCGTATTTGGACGTATCCGGCTGGGCACCGTGTATATAAGGTGCCCCGCCGCCTCCTGCGTGAGGGATCGAACACTATCTTGCTCCATTCTCATCTTGGAACCCTAGAAACCCTAAGTTCTTGACCTAGCTCTACTCGGGAGCGTAGAGGGGCTACTCGGTGAACACCATTCCTTGTACTGTGAGCTACTCGGTGACATATAGTAATACATAGAGAAAGGCAGGAGTAGGGGTTTTACCTCCTCACGAGGGCCCTGAACCTGGGTATATCGTGTTGTTTGTGTTGTGTGGATCTTACCTCACGCGGCTATTCGTCGCGTGATCCCTCCCCGAATACCTCCAGCGTCCATCGTTCCCACATCATTAGCCATCCCATGGCATCTGCCGTGACACCACCACGACAGTTGGCGCCCACCGTGGGGCAACCAGCGGCGCTGGCTGGAGTTTCTGTTCGGACGGGATCTACTTCATCAGGGCGCGTGGTCTGTGGTCTTGTCCACAGGTTCGGCTCCTTCGACTTCGTCATCGACAATGCAGGTGATTTCGGCGGCAAGGCCATGCCGGAGGGCGGCACGGTGATCTCCTTCGGCTCCCATCTCGTCTACGTCGCCGTCGCCGTCGTCAACGGGTTCCCGGAGGAGGTGCTGGTGGCTGAAGACCCTCCTGCCATCATTGCTGCCCGCGGGAGGCCTACGCGCTTCTCCGCGGACAGTGTTGAGGTGATGGTGGCTGGCCAGACCGTGAACGCGGGCAAGGGCACTACTGGCGCGTCGGCCGTCGTCAACGACCCTGCTGGCACGAGCACTGCAGGGAGGCAGCACAAGCCCTACGACAAGGAGAGCAACCGCATCCCCGCTCTCTCTACTACTCCGACCATCCCTGCGTCCGCAGGAAGGCTTGGTCTGTTGCCTCCCACCGACCTCGAGCTCTTGAGCATGAAGGAGGAGCTTGAGAAGGAGCGCCAGGCGCTTCTTGCCGAGCAGGCGGAGTTTGAGAAGATTAGGCTAGAGCTTAGTCTGGATCAGCTCGAGTACAACAAGGCACATGGCTTCACGCCGGTTGTCAGGCATGCTAGCAAAGTAGGTCCTACTCGCCGCAACTTAGGCGCCGAGATGGCAACAGTTGTAGAAGCTCCTAGCCAGTCAGCCACCGCAAACACTTCCAGCAGGCCCAGATACAGCACACCCGCCAAAACACTTAGGGCTGCAGAGGCAGTAGCTGCGGAGTTGCCTCGTCTTGAGGGCGACGCGCGCATCAGGCAGCAAGAGCGCCTCAATGAGTTGGTGTTGGAGGCCGCAAGGAAGAATGAGGAGTTTCGGAAGGCGAACCCGGGTGCTGGCGGCTCGCAGGTGGTGCATTCGGGCGTGGCTAGATCTACGGATCAGGCCTCATCCCCGCACCCCAGTCGCGAGAAGGACCGCAGTCGCACTTCGGGTGGAAACAGGCAAATGCAGGTGTATGACCCGACTGACGCCGCGAAACAGTTAGCTGTGCAGCGTCGGTCCGGCCGAGAACACAACTCTGCTGGAGCAGGCTTTCAAGCCCAAAGAGCTCAAAGCCAAACGCGAGGAAGAGATCGTCCGAGTACTTCTCGGCAGCAGGCTGCTCAGCCTACTCGGCCGAGACCTCGTCAGGCAGCTCCTGCTCGGCCGCGCGCGGTTGACCGAGTAGCCAACCCGGTGGAGCAGCCTGAAGCCATGGAGGAGGACAGATATGATGACGGCAACTCGGCTATGGGACTAGCCGGATATGACATCCATGACCGAGTAGGAGAGCGCATGTTGGAGCCTGCAGATGTTCGTCACAAGCTGGATCGGATCAACCTGTCCGCGCGGCTAGAGAACACGGGGCCTCCCGGTCCTGCGTGCTTTGGCCCGCGCATCATGAACGAGCCTTCTGTGAAGAACTTCCAGCTCGCGAGAGGCACCAAGAGTTACAATGGCAGCACCAAGCCGGAAGATTGGCTCAATGACTATGTCACTGCGGTTCATATCGCGAGTGGCAACAGAAGGTGGGCTGTGCGCTATGTGCCACAGATGCTAGAGGGTCCGGCCCGCACTTGGCTCAACAACTTGCCCAAGAACAGCATTAACTGCTGGCTGGATTTCTCGGAGGCGTTCATCAGCAACTTCACCAGCACGTACAAGAGGCCGAATAGGCCGCAGCAACTGTCGGCTTGCCGACAACGGGAAGACGAGACCGATCGTGAGTATCTTACTCGGTGGAGCACACTGAGGAACACCTGTGAAGGTGTGAATGAGGCGCAGGCCATTACTTGGTTTGCGCAGGGTTGCCGACATGGCAGCATGCTGTGGCAGAGATTGCAGAGGGAGATGCCGAACACTCTGGCCGAGACCATCAAGATTGCGGATCAGTACGCACTCGGTGATCCTACTCAGCCCCTGATGGACTCTTCTGAGCCGAGAAGGAATTTCAACAACAACAAGCGCAATGAGTTCCGCAACAAGCGCCGAGTAGATACTCGGTATGATGCTGAAGAGGTCAATGCAGTGAATGTTGGGGGCAGTGGTGGCCAAAGGCAAAAACCTGCTGGAGCCTACGGGCAGAACCAGAACCAGGGCCAGGGCAACAAGAAACCTTTCCGTGCTCCTCAGTCGAGTAGCGGAAACACCGAGCAGCCAAAGAAGTTTGTCTTTGATGACATGAAGGATGGCCCATGCAGCTTCCACACTCATCATCCCTCAAGGCCAGCGAATCACACTACTCGGCAATGCGAATGGTGGGAGATAATCAAGAGTGATGGTTTGCCTCCTCCCCCTCCTCTGCCAGCCGCAACTGCTCCTGTTCAGCCTACTCGCGCACCCGCAGCTCGGCCTCCAGTGTATCCGAGAAGAGAAAATGTGAACCAGGTGGCTTTAGGAGCTAACCGCAACTTCAACAATGATGGTTACCGCAACAACAACAACAACTTCAACCGCAACAACAACAGGGGCAACAACAACAACTATCAGGGCAACAATGGTAACAATGGCAACAACGGGGGCAATGGCTCCAATCAGTACCAAGAGCACCATGAGAGTTACATGATCTTCACTTCAGAGCCAGTCGACAAGCAGTCACAGCACAGGCGTGCCATGGAAGTCAATGCAGTGATTCCGGCTGTTCCTCATTACATGTACTGGTGCGATCAGGAGATCAGGTGGTCTCGAGTAGATCATCCCAAGGTGATGCCCAACCCGGGTACTTATGCTTTGGTGCTGGATCCAACCTTCCTGGGGCCCGAGAAGAATGTGAGGTTCAGCAAGGTGTTGATCGACAACGGCAGCAGCATCAACATTGTGTACAAGGATACACTCGAGAAGCTTGGGATGACCGAGAACGCAATGCTGCCTAGCAAGACCACCTTCCATGGGATCGTGCCGGGAACCTCATGCAGCCCGATTGGCCGAGTGTGGATTGATGTGCTATTCGGTACCCGGGAGAACTGTCGCACAGAGCGCCTGCAGTTTGAGGTGGTTGACCACCAGAGCCCTTACCATGCTCTACTCGGCAGGCCGGCTCTGAGCAAGTTCATGGCGTCTACTCATGTTGCATATCTGAAGATGAAGATCCCTGGTCCCAATGGCATCATCACGATTGCGGGTGACTTCAAGAAGTCCATCGAGTGCGCTTCAGCTAGCTCCAAGCTGGCAGAGACCATGGTGATTGAGGCCGAGAAGAAGAAGATCTATGAGGTGGTGGCTTTGGCTCAGTCCGCACAAGCTGGTGCGCAAGGCGTGCCGAGTATCCAGCAAGGCACCGTCTTCCAGGCTGCCAAGGAGACAAAGAAGGTCCAAGTTGACCCCGAGTTCCCCGACCGCGTGGCCATCATTGGCTCCGGGTTGGAGGAGAAATAGGAAAGCGCGCTCATCCACTTCCTCCGTGAGAATCGGGATGTGTTTGCCTGGACCAATGAAGATCTACCAGGAGTCCCGAGGGAGTTGGTTGAGCACTCTTTGCATGTGCGTCCCGACGCCAAGCCCGTGAAGCAGGCTATGCGCCGTTTCGGGGATGAGAGAAGGAAGGCCATCGGTGATCAGATCACCAAGCTGCTGATCAGTAACTTCATCGTAGAGGTGCTGCATCCGGATTGGCTAGCCAACCCGGTCATGGTCGAGAAGAAGAAGGAGGATCCCAAGGCTCCTACCGCATGGCGTATGTGCGTCGACTACACCGACCTGAACAAAGCATGCCCCAAGGATCCTTTCCCACTGCCCCGCATCGATCAGGTGATCGACTCCACTGCTGGTTGTGAACTGTTGTCTTTCATTGATGCCTACTCTGGTTTCCACCAGATTGCACTCAACCCTGCTGATCAAATAAAGACTGCTTTCATTACCCCGTACGGGGCTTATTGCTATCGTGTCATGTGTTTTGGCTTGAGGAATGCGGGTGCAACCTATCAGAGATGCATGCAGAAATGCTTGCATGATCAGCTCGGCAAGAATGTGCAGGTGTACGTAGATGACATTGTCATCAAAACGAATAAAACACATACTCTGCTTGCCGATCTTGAGGAAACCTTTGCTAACCTACGCAAGTACAAAATGAAGCTGAATCCGAGTAAGTGTACCTTTGGGGTACCAGCTGGAAAGCTACTCGGTTTTCTAGTTTCTAGTCGGGGCATTGAAGCCAATCCTTCGAAGATAAAAGCTATTGAGAGCATGTCTTTGCCGAGATCGTTGAAAGATGTGCAGAAGTTCACAGGTTGCTTGGCATCTCTGAGCCGCTTTCTCGGCCGAATGGGCGAGAAGGCCCTGCCTTTATACCAGCTGATGAAGAAAAGTGACAAGTTTGTCTGGACTCCGCAAGCGGACGTGGCATTCAATGAGCTGAAGGCAATGCTGGGTAGCACTCCCATCTTGGCTAGTCCGCTACCCAAGGAGCCTATGCTGCTGTATATTGCTGCGACTAACCGAGTAGTCAGCGTGGTGATTGTGGTGGAGCGAGAAGAAGAAGGCAAGAGTGTGCAGCGCCCTGTGTACTATCTGAGTGAGGTGTTATCGAGCTCCAAGCAGAACTACCCACATTACCAGAAGATGACCTATGGTGTGTACCTGGGCGCCAGGAAGCTGAAGCATTATTTCCAGGAGCATCCTATCACAGTGGTGAGCTCTGCCCCCATCTCTGATATCATGGGCAACAAGGAGGCGAGTGGCCGAGTAGCAAAATGGGCAATTGAGCTAGCCGCGTATGCTCCTGCGTACACGAGAAGAGAAGCCATCAAGTCTCAGGTGCTGGCAGAATTTCTTGTCGACTGGGCCGAGATGCAGTATGAACCTCCTGCTCCAGTCTCAAACTACTGGAAGATGCACTTTGATGGCTCGAAGGTGAAGGAAGGGCTCGGTGCTGGCGTGGTGCTCACGTCACCCAAGCGAGATCAACTCAAGTACGTGCTGCAAATACATTTCAAGGCATCCAATAATGTTGCCGAGTACGAGGCAGTTGTTCATGGCCTGCGAGTAGCCAAGGAGGTGGGTGTGCAGCGCATCATATGTTATGGTGATTCCGATCTGGTGGTGCAGCAAGTCTCAGGCACTTGGGATGCTTTGGACGCCAACATGGCATCATATCGCTTCCTGGTGCAGTCTATGACTGGATTCTTCGAAGGCTGCGAGTTCCAGCATATTCACCGAGCAGAGAATGAGGCAGCCGACGAGCTGTCCAAGTTGGGATCTTCTCGGCAGTACATCCCGGCAGGGATTGCCTTGGAGCATTTGAGGAAACCATCTATCAAGCTTTCCCCCAACTCGGAGTCTATCTTTGTCCCTTCTCTGCCAAGCGAGGAAGCTGAGCCCATGGAGATCGACTGGGAGAGTGCAGCACAGAACCCGGGGACTGCCGTTCTCTACTCGGGGACTGCCGTTCCCTACTCGGGGACTGCCACTCCTTACTCGGGGACTGCCGTTCCCTACTCGGGGACTGTCATTCCTTACTCGGGGACTGCCGCTCCCTACTCGGGGACTGCCGCTCCCTACTCGGGGACTGCCATTCCTTACTCGGGGACTGCTGTCCTTAATCCAGAAGCTGTGGCATTCATTGAAGAGGTTCTCGCTAATCGGTCAGGACTTCAAAGAGCTGCCCCCAATCCTCCTGCTCCTCCTATACAGCAGCAAGCGCCTGTCCCAATGGAATTGGACGAACCAGTGTTTCCTGCACGGGAGACACCGAGTTGGGCCTTGCCCATATTATCCTTTCTAAGGGACGGTACCCTGCCAGAAGATGAAGTCACTGCAAGGCAGATTCAAAGGAGATCCAAGGGTTATAGCATAGTCCGAGATGTGCTGCACAAGAGAAGTGCCACAGGCGTGTTGCAGCGGTGTGTGAGTCCAGAGGAAGGAGAAGAGATCCTGCTAGAAATACACCAAGGAGAATGTGGGCACCACGCCTCTTCTCGGGCATTGGTCAATAAAGCTTTTCGGCATGGATTCTATTGGCTCACAGCCTTGCAGCAAGCTGAGGACATTGTGAGGAAGTGCAATGGCTGCCAAATGTTCGCAAGTAAGATTCATATGCCTGCTTCCGAGTTGAAAACAATTCCTATCACATGGCCATTTGCTGTTTGGTGCTTGGATATGGTTGGCCCCTTCAAGCCGGCTAAGGGCAACATGACGCATATCTTGGTCATGGTGGACAAGTTCACCAAGTGGATCGAGGTGAAGCCTATTCGGAAGTGCGATGGGGTCACAGCTGTGAAGTTCGTGAAGGATGTGATCATGAGATATGGCTACCCGCACAGCATCATCACTGATAACGGCACCAACTTCGCTGAGGGGGCAATGGTGCGATTCTGCAGAGATAAGCACATCCGACTAGACGTTGCGTCAGTCGCGCACCCTGCCTCCAATGGGCAAGTCGAGAGAGCAAATGGAATGGTACTGGCAGGCATCAAGCCAAGGCTGATTGAGCCATTGCTGAAAACACCTGGGTGTTGGCTAGAAGAGTTGCCAGCGGTGTTGTGGAGTCTAAGGACTACCCCTAACCGGTCAACCGGCTACACGCCATTCTTCTTGGTATACGGGGCTGAGGCCGTGTTGCCAATAGACTTAGAGCATGACTCCCCCCGAGTAACCCTCTACACTGAGGTGGAGGCGAGAGAAGCTCGAGAAGACGACGTTGACCTGCTGGAAGAAGCAAGAGAGCTAACTCTGTCACGTTCGGCTGTATACCAGCAAAACCTGCGGCGCTATCATAGCCGAAAGGTGAACCCAAGGGTTTTCCGAGAAGGAGACATGGTCCTTAGGCTTGTGCAACGCACAGCCGGGATGCACAAGTTGTCTCCTCCATGGGAGGGACCTTTCATTGTGAGCAAAGCGCTGCACAATGATGCGTACTACCTTGTAGATGTACGCCCATCACAGGCGAACAGGGCCGACAAGGCTGGAGAGGAAACAAAGCGTCCCTGGAATGTAGCTCTACTTCGTCGTTTTCATTCGTGAGCAAAAAATGTGTATGTACCCTCTGAACCGAGTTGACATTTCTGCTCTGCAATCTAAAATTGTGCTCGGGGACTGCCCTCGTCCTTTTTGCTCTAAGTGTTTTTTACTCGGCTTTCCTGTTTTCCTACTCGGTTGCTTCACTTCGAAACTCATAAGCGTATTAAGTACTGTGTCTAAACCTGCATGCCAACTCTTCGACTTTGCTGTTGTCCGAAACCCGGCTTCATGGCAAGCAAGAGAACAAGCAAAAGGTCAATGAGCACAAGAAAATCGCTAAGGAAGAAGAAGTGCAGGAACCGAGTAGAGAGTTCGTTACTTTTGTTCTCTGTCTTGACTGTGCGGCTGAGTGGTGGGCTGCGTTACTATGTTTGTTTCTAAGCGGCTAAGTATTTGCAACTCTGCTCTTCAACTCTTGTGACTCGAAAACCAACAAAGCAACAAGTTGCAGGTAGAGCAGAGACGAGAAGGGAGAGTGAATAAGAAAGGTTACTCGGGGACTCGCATGGAAACGCAACTCGACATTGAGTCAGAGTTGCTCAAAATGACTAATATCAAATAAAACTGAGTGGGCATAAAAACTGAGTAGCAAGCGAAAACAAATATTGTTTGATACAAATGCTCCCGGCATCCCGGGGATCTGATAAGTGTTCAAGTGGAAAAAAGATTGCAGGTTGCACTAAGTTGCTGAGGCAGTATTCTCGGTGTCGTCCTTAGCTGCAGCTTCCTTGGTGGCGATGGTGGCAATTGTTGCTTCTGTGCTGGCCTGGGTGGTGTCTGCCTCCGTCTGGACGGTGGCGGAAACTTCCATCTCGGCATCTTGCTGGGTGGCCGTCTGCTCGGATGTAGCTGTGGCCACCGAGATGGGGCCTGGAGCCGAAGAGGAGCCAGCGGCGTGGCTAGGAGGTGGCACCGTGTCGTCAAGAGCAGCACCTGAGGAGGTGCCAAAGTTGAGGGTGTCGGTGTCGATGTGGGCGCGCTCTTCCTCATCGCTACCCGAGACGGCGGCGCTCTTCCCCTTCCCGGCCTTGCTCCTGGGAGATGTGAAGTATTTGTCCAAGTCGTCCTCGTCGTCCTCGTCGTCCTCAACATCGGCTTCCTCCTCTTCTTCATAATCAGTGTCCGGCTCGGGGGGGCCATCGATGTAGACCTCCGTCTCGGCACACTCGGCAACTTCATAGGCGATCTGTTTGCGCAAGGCCACGCTAGCGGCATCCTTTTCCCACTTGGAGTCATTACGCTTCCCGCGGATGCGCTGCATGTCAAGGTTCTCATACCAAGACGCCATGCAGAGAAGCATCACATCCGCACCGGCACGGGCTGCAGAGGCTCGCCACTTCTTCAGCTCGGCCTTCGCGTCCTCCAGCTTGAGGGCGAGATCCCGCATGGATTTTGGCCGAGGGGCATGGGGCCAGAACAGCCTGTGGAGCTCAAAGCCCACGTGCACCAAGTCGGTTCCAACACCGGCTAGCTGCTCGAAGAAACTTTTGAGCACCAGCAAGACGTCCTCGATCTCGGAACTAGTATCTGCTGCCTCGCCCTTCGAAAGGCGAATTGCTCGGGTTGTGGCCAGAGTAGGCGCAGACGTGGAATCAAGAGCAGGCCAGATATCTGAAATAGCAAATGGCAACTTCAAAAACCGAGACAAGAGAGACCGAGAAGAGTAAGACCGAGAAGAAAAGATGCAGGGAAGAAGAAAACTTACCGATCAGTTGGCGGCGCAGCTGCTGCAGCTTGGATTTCCAGGACTCCTCGTTGCCAATGTGTTTCTCTTGGACCCCGCGCAAAGTGGTCATCTGAGCGAAAAGATCAGAGTTGGTCTTCTTCAAAGTTTCGCACTCAGATTCAAGGGCCCTCTCTCTGGCTCGGAAGGTGGTCTCGGCCTTGGCCTTCTCGGCGATCGCCCTGTCTCTCTCTGCGCCGATGTTGACGGCATCCTGGAGTGCTTTCTGAAGTTGGAGCTGCAGGGTCTCCATCTCGGTGGTGTGGTCCTTCACCAGAGCAATGGCCTGGTCAGACAGCTTGTTTCTCCACCTCTGCTGGCTTGACGCAGTCCTGATGTGCCTCCATAAATGATTTATGATCTTCTGCGGAAAGATAGATAAGGTCAGCAGATATGCAGAGAAGAAACAGATTCAAGACAGAACCGAGTAAACAACAAGCTCACCTTCAAGTCTCTTTATGGTGGCCTCGGAGTCTGCCACAAAAGCACGGCACTTCTCGTGCTCGTCGACTAGGGCCTTCAGATTAGCTGCAGAGAAGGAAAGGTTAGTGCCAAAGAAAGCAGGAGCGGGCGTAAAAATAAAACGCAGAAACCGCGTAGCTAAAAGGCCTACCTTGCACTTCAGCCAACTGCTGGCTGCTGTCGTTGGCGTTTTTGCTTGCGGCCTCAGCAGCTGCCTTCTCTTTCTCCAGTACGACGATTCGCCTCCTGGCGATGGAGTGGTTCCAGAGAAGGATGCGGTATAGATGGGTCCGCTTAAGAACGCTATCCTGAGAAGCGAGAAGAAGCTGAGTTAGACAAAGCAGAGTAGATTCAACCCGAGTAGGAGGCTACTCGGAGAGTTACCGCCTACTCGACCTGAATCTCGGGGACTGGGGATGATGGTGAGAGAGAAGGAAGGCGAATAGAAGAGAAGAAATTTCAACTCGGAAAAGGTGAAAAAGACTTACCGCGTAGCTTTGTTCAAGGTCTTCAGCGTTCTTGCGGTGCAAGAACATCTTGGCGTCAAGGGTTGCGGTGTCGGTGGAGATGGACATGGGCTGGTGTCCCAGATCGACCTTGTTCCATTCCACGCGCATGTGGTCGATGGCGCCAAGAGACAAGCCGTGCCACTTCGGCTCCCCGAGAACCTTGCTGTCCCACTTGGCGTTGATGTGGCCGACAGTGTCCAGTACCTGCTCAAGACCCTTGGACGTTATTGGCTTGTCTTGGGCTCCCCGAGAAGCAATATTGACGGGTTTATTTTGAGCTGGATCGAAGGGAGGAGTATTCCTGGCTACAACTTTCCTTCCCTTCTGAATAGCTAAGGCTTTATCTTGGGGAGGGAAGCCAATGGTGTGTTGTTTGCTAACCTCGACCATATAATCCGGGTAGCAGGGTTGGCCAGCGGCGCGTGCGTCGGCGGAGAGCGCAGCAGGAATGGGGCCGGACTCGCGGATCACGAGCGCTCCGCCTGTGGATGCACCTTGGTCTCTGGCCCTTTTCTTCGTCTGCTCCTTCTCGATCCTCTGCTTCTCGGGGTCCTCGGTTTTCTTCCCGTCGGCCTTGGCCTTTGCCTTCTCGGCGGCTGCCTTCTCGGCAGTTTGCTTCTCGGCCTTCCTTTGCTCAGCTTTGGCTCTCTTCTGCTCGATCTTGGTTTTCTCAGCGGCTCCTTTGTCAGCAGAATCCTTCTCGGAAGGGCCTTTATCAGATGTTCCTTTCTCGGCACAAAAGTCCTTAAGGGCATCCAGAGCCTGTTGCCTTTCGTTACTCTGTGGCGACGAGGAAGATGTTGGCGGTGTAGGGCCTTGCGCAGCTGGTGGCGTAGGGCCTTGCGCAGTTAGTGGCGCCGCAGATCCGTCGCCCAGTGCAGTTTCTAGCTGGGCGCTACTCGGAGCGCCGCCTGGCAACGGATAAGCATCCGTGACGGTGGCGTCCGCAGCGGTGTTGTCTCCTACTTGCTGCTCGGCGGCAAGATTGTCTTGTGCAGCAGCCTCTGTGCTGGGTTGCTCTTGTTCTGATGCTGGCCGCTCAAGGGCGGCAGTGTCTTGCATATCCTGTTCTTGGTCCTCCTCGGCATTGCTAGCCGGAGGAGAAGGTGGTCTTTCGGGTGGACGGCAGCGTCCTGGGCCGCCGCTTCTGATTCTGCTCCCTGAGCGGAGGTGATTGGTGCTTCGGCGGCAGCAGCGTGGGCAGTGTTGTCCTCCTCGTCGTCATCGACATTGATCAGAGGAATTGGGGCTTCCTTGGCTTGGCCGGACGCGCAGGCGGCGTTCGCGTCCAGGGGAGCTCTGCGGAAAGAGAAGGAAGGAATCAGGAATTGGAAAAAGATGGGGGAAAACAATACTGCGCGAGAAGGAAGGCAACCGGGAAGAAAGCTTACGCGGTCGTGGAAGAGAGCTGTCTCCTCTTCCTCTTCGTGGTGAGCTTGATGGGTTTCTTCTTCTCGGCAGTCTCTCCCTTCTCGGCGGGCTTCTTCTTCTTCTTGGCGGGGGGCGCTCGTGCTTCGCCGCCTGTCCGTTTGCGAGTTTCGGGAGGGGCAACCGACAGAGGCTTGACGACAAGGGGCGCATCGCCCTCGTTCTCGTCCTCATCCTCGTCGTCCTTCTCCGCAGTGGCCTCATCTGAGAAATTCAAAGGAAAGAAGAAGTGAATCAGAAATAGCAATACAAGGAGTTGATGCTTCCCGGAAACAAGCAAGATGAGGATGTTATTACCGTCAGAGCCGTCGTCCGCCCAAGTGTTAAGGACGTCGCGCTTCTCAGGAACGGGGCTGCTCTGCTCCGCGTCATCAGAGGGGAGTACATCATCCTCCTCGCGATCCTTGGACCAGTTGTCCTCGAAGAATTCGCTGCTTTCAGTCAGCTGGCGAGTAAGAGTCTGAAAGGCAGAGAAGGATCACAAGTTAGCCGAGTACCAGAATGGAACTCTACTCGGATAGGCGTGCACCCACGAAGCACACTAAGCCTAGGCTTTTTTCTAAGTTTCCTACTCGACGAGGCGTGCAGGCACAAAGCACACTAAGCCTAAGGCGATTTAGCTAAGTGTCCTACTCGGTGCACAAGGCGATTGCTAGTCGAGGCGGAAAGAGAAGCTATCTACTCGGAAGGCAGAGGCGAAAACAGAGTAAAGGAGACGTACCCGTAAAATTGGAGTCCTACGGCTGAACGGGAGGAACCCGTACCGCCATTTCTCGTTGAGGCTGGTCTTCAAGATGTTCCTGGCAAGCCGGGGAACGTCAGCGTCGTCAATCTCAATGGTGGTGGTCCTGGTGCAATCGCGAGGCCCTCCCATGTAACACATGAGGTGGCATCGCTCCTGCAGAGGGAGCACCCGGCGTTTGATCCAGCACGCCACTGGATCATCATTCCTGAGGCCGTGCGTCTTCAGCCAGCCGAGCTGCTTCTCTATCTCGGCGGCGTCCTCGTCGTGGACGGGCTTTTCCTTCCAATTCGACCCGAGTGGAGCACGCCTGCTCCAAGGGGGCAGGTTGATCCGATCGTCGACTGGGGCTCCATCAGCGGCGGCAATGTTCTTCACGTAGAAGAACGTTTGCTGCCACATTCGGCAGGAATCCAGCCCCTGGATGCGGGGGTGGTTCGTCCCATTCCGCTGCACCATCATGGCGCAGCCGACGTTGGTGGCGCGAGGAACGCCCGCGCCGTCCTTCCTCCCGATGGATTGTTGGCGAAGATGGAAGTAGTGGAGCCACGTCTCCACAGTGGGCCTGATGCCGAGAAAAGCCTCGCACACCACGGCGTGGTATGCGAGGAAAACAACTGCATTGGGCGGCAGATGGTGCATCTGCAGCCCGAAGTGGTTCAGGAACTTACGCATGAAATCCGACGCTGGCAATCCGAACCCGCGCTCGAAGTGGGACATAAACACCACGCGCTCTCCATCCCTGGGCTCTGGCACAATCTCGTCGTCGGGTGCCCGACACTCCACGCCGGGGGGAACCCTTCTCTCGTTCACGAGCCAGGCGAGATTGGCCTGGGTGATGGAGGAACCGGCCCAGCAGGACTTGGCCATGGTTGCGAGTGGAAGTATTGGAAATCGAACGGAGTTGGCGGTGGAGTGAGTCCGCGGCGGCGCAGAGGCTAGCGCGGCGGCGGAGCGCTCGGTGGCGGAGAAGAACAGGAGGAAGAAGAGGAAATGAGCAGGGAAGGGGAAAAGGAAGTTACCGCGGGGGTATTTATACCTCCTCGGCGAGATTACCGTTACCACTGCGGAAGTGGGATCGATTGTGGCATGTGGTGGGTCCTGTGGCCGGCTAGAAACGCACACACGCGCGCGAGCCGCGCGCGTAACGGCCGCATTGGATCCCACTACAAGATCGTGGCCAGTAAATGTACTTGATGGGACACGACGGCCGGCGGGCCCACAGCGTAAAAACAGGGCACGTGGCGCGTCGTATCCGGGCAACCAAACGACGAGGTCGCGGATGCTCGACACGTAGGCAGTTGCCGCGTGAAGGGTTGGATTGAGCTCTGCACGGCAGAGGCTCAGTTTGCGAAATTTCGCTAAGTCTTTTACTCGGGTGCAGAGTAGAAAGCAACCGCTACTCGGAAGAGAGGAAACTTAAGGTGTTTTTCCAGAGAGATACTCGGAGGTTCTACTTGGCTCCTTGATGATTCAAGGGCTATTCGGCAAGATTGGTTTTAAAGCTGGCAGAGCCTAGTGAACAAGTTCGCAAGATTCTACCAGCTTCGGGGACTAGTGTCGGGGGTAACCCCCGAGTAGGGTAAAGGCAAGTGATAAAGGCAGAAGTCAGAATGGAAGTTTGCCCGAGTAGCGATTCTACCCGGTAGTTGGCTACCCGGTCGAGTGCTACTCGGTCTTGAGGAAGAATGACCAGAAGGAAGAATCAGTCAAGTTACGTCCGTGCGGGTAGAAGAGTTGGCCCGAGTAGAATTGGCGGGAACCTACTCGGGCAGAAAGTCAAAGGAGCCGTTCTGACACAGGATCCCGCGTATCCTGGGTCCGTACTTGGCAGCATTCGAACTACTGTTCATCTGGGGCCGGTCTCCCTGACAGTGACAGCATGGAAGCAGTCGGTGGCAGGATAAGGGGGTCCCACTCTGTGTTTGGCACAGTGATACCAGTCTGTCCCCTAGTTTTGCCCAACGACTTTACAGAAGCAGCCAAGGTTAGCAACCAAAGCTGTCAGGCCGTACTCGGAGGAAGGACATGTGAACACTATGTCGACACTTGTCCGTATTTGGACGTATCCGGCTGGGCACCGTGTATATAAGGTGCCCCGCCGCCTCCTGCGTGAGGGATCGAACACTATCTTGCTCCATTCTCATCTTGGAACCCTAGAAACCCTAAGTTCTTGACCTAGCTCTACTCGGGAGCGTAGAGGGGCTACTCGGTGAACACCATTCCTTGTACTGTGAGCTACTCGGTGACATATAGTAATACATAGAGAAAGGCAGGAGTAGGGTTTTACCTCCTCACGAGGGCCCTGAACCTGGGTATATCGTGTTGTTTGTGTTGTGTGGATCTTACCTCACGCGGCTATTCGTCGCGTGATCCCTCCCCGAATACCTCCAGCGTCCATCGTTCCCACATCATTAGCCATCCCATGGCATCTGCCGTGACACCACCACGACAGTGAGGGAGAGGGATCTCATGCCCTCTATTTATATGAGGGGAGGCAGCCACGAAATTTTGGTGCCTACACCTCTCCCCTCATTATGTGGGTGGAGTCTCCACTCAACCCACTCATTCTCTCATCAATTCCCACTCAAAATTCCTAGTGTTTTCTTTAATAATTAAATAAAACAATTTTATTTCTTTATTTTAATATTTGTTAATCCTTTTAAAAAACGTTAACACTTACCCCCTTGAACTATTTGTTAATCAAAGATTAACATATACCACCTTGAACTATGTCAATATTCCCCGAAACAATTCCGGTGACTATTTCAATATTCCCCGGAACAATTAAGGTGTTGTCCAAACTTTTCTCCGATATTCCGTATACTCTCAAATGCGTCATAAAACCTTAAGTGTGTCATCCTACGGTTCGCGAATAACATCGACATGATCGAGCCTCCTCTCCGATCAATAATCAACATCGGGATCTGGAGATCCGTGATGAATCCTATGTATTAAACGATGACTCTCGTGATTGTGTGAACCATCAACGTCGTGACTATTCCCTTTGTCTCGCGATATTTTACTTGTCCGAGATCCGATCATCAGTATCACCCATACCTTGTTTTGATCTCATTACCGACAAGTACTCTTTCCCCGTTAGTGGGAA
>JAPCYS010000013.1:634307-713081 GCA_028641055.1 Alopecurus myosuroides
CTCCATAAATGATTTATGATCTTCTGCGGAAAGATAGATAAGGTCAGCAGATATGCAGAGAAGAAACAGATTCAAGACAGAACCGAGTAAACAACAAGCTCACCTTCAAGTCTCTTTATGGTGGCCTCGGAGTCTGCCACAAAAGCACGGCACTTCTCGTGCTCGTCGACTAGGGCCTTCAGATTAGCTGCAGAGAAGGAAAGGTTAGTGCCAAAGAAAGCAGGAGCGGGCGTAAAAATAAAACGCAGAAACCGCGTAGCTAAAAGGCCTACCTTGCACTTCAGCCAACTGCTGGCTGCTGTCGTTGGCGTTTTTGCTTGCGGCCTCAGCAGCTGCCTTCTCTTTCTCCAGTACGACGATTCGCCTCCTGGCGATGGAGTGGTTCCAGAGAAGGATGCGGTATAGATGGGTCCGCTTAAGAACGCTATCCTGAGAAGCGAGAAGAAGCTGAGTTAGACAAAGCAGAGTAGATTCAACCCGAGTAGGAGGCTACTCGGAGAGTTACCGCCTACTCGACCTGAATCTCGGGGACTGGGGATGATGGTGAGAGAGAAGGAAGGCGAATAGAAGAGAAGAAATTTCAACTCGGAAAAGGTGAAAAAGACTTACCGCGTAGCTTTGTTCAAGGTCTTCAGCGTTCTTGCGGTGCAAGAACATCTTGGCGGCAAGGGTTGCGGTGTCGGTGGAGATGGACATGGGCTGGTGTCCCAGATCGACCTTGTTCCATTCCACGCGCATGTGGTCGATGGCGCCAAGAGACAAGCCGTGCCACTTCGGCTCCCCGAGAACCTTGCTGTCCCACTTGGCGTTGATGTGGCCGACAGTGTCCAGTACCTGCTCAAGACCCTTGGACGTTATTGGCTTGTCTTGGGCTCCCCGAGAAGCAATATTGACGGGTTTATTTTGAGCTGGATCGAAGGGAGGAGTATTCCTGGCTACAACTTTCCTTCCCTTCTGAATAGCTAAGGCTTTATCTTGGGGAGGGAAGCCAATGGTGTGTTGTTTGCTAACCTCGACCATATAATCCGGGTAGCAGGGTTGGCCAGCGGCGCGTGCGTCGGCGGAGAGCGCAGCAGGAATGGGGCCGGACTCGCGGATCACGAGCGCTCCGCCTGTGGATGCACCTTGGTCTCTGGCCCTTTTCTTCGTCTGCTCCTTCTCGATCCTCTGCTTCTCGGGGTCCTCGGTTTTCTTCCCGTCGGCCTTGGCCTTTGCCTTCTCGGCGGCTGCCTTCTCGGCAGTTTGCTTCTCGGCCTTCCTTTGCTCAGCTTTGGCTCTCTTCTGCTCGATCTTGGTTTTCTCAGCGGCTCCTTTGTCAGTAGAATCCTTCTCGGAAGGGCCTTTATCAGATGTTCCTTTCTCGGCACAAAAGTCCTTAAGGGCATCCAGAGCCTGTTGCCTTTCGTTACTCTGTGGCGACGAGGAAGATGTTGGCGGTGTAGGGCCTTGCGAGCTGGTGGCGTAGGGCCTTGCGCAGTTAGTGGCGCCGCAGATCCGTCGCCCAGTGCAGTTTCTAGCTGGGCGCTACTCGGAGCGCCGCCTGGCAACGGATAAGCATCCGTGACGGTGGCGTCCGCAGCGGTGTTGTCTCCTACTTGCTGCTCGGCGGCAAGATTGTCTTGTGCAGCAGCCTCTGTGCTGGGTTGCTCTTGTTCTGATGCTGGCCGCTCAAGGGCGGCAGTGTCTTGCATATCCTGTTCTTGGTCCTCCTCGGCATTGCTAGCCGGAGGAGAAGGTGGTCTTTCGGGGTGGACGGCAGCGTCCTGGGCCGCCGCTTCTGATTCTGCTCCCTGAGCGGAGGTGATTGGTGCTTCGGCGGCAGCAGCGTGGGCAGTGTTGTCCTCCTCGTCGTCATCGACATTGATCAGAGGAATTGGGGCTTCCTTGGCTTGGCCGGACGCGCAGGCGGCGTTCGCGTCCAGGGGAGCTCTGCGGAAAGAGAAGGAAGGAATCAGGAATTGGAAAAAGATGGGGGAAAACAATACTGCGCGAGAAGGAAGGCAACCGGGAAGAAAGCTTACGCGGTCGTGGAAGAGAGCTGTCTCCTCTTCCTCTTCGTGGTGAGCTTGATGGGTTTCTTCTTCTCGGCAGTCTCTCCCTTCTCGGCGGGCTTCTTCTTCTTCTTGGCGGGGGGCGCTCGTGCTTCGCCGCCTGTCCGTTTGCGAGTTTCGGGAGGGGCAACCGACAGAGGCTTGACGACAAGGGGCGCATCGCCCTCGTTCTCGTCCTCATCCTCGTCGTCCTTCTCCGCAGTGGCCTCATCTGAGAAATTCAAAGGAAAGAAGAAGTGAATCAGAAATAGCAATACAAGGAGTTGATGCTTCCCGGAAACAAGCAAGATGAGGATGTTATTACCGTCAGAGCCGTCGTCCGCCCAAGTGTTAAGGACGTCGCGCTTCTCAGGAACGGGGCTGCTCTGCTCCGCGTCATCAGAGGGGAGTACATCATCCTCCTCGCGATCCTTGGACCAGTTGTCCTCGAAGAATTCGCTGCTTTCAGTCAGCTGGCGAGTAAGAGTCTGAAAGGCAGAGAAGGATCACAAGTTAGCCGAGTACCAGAATGGAACTCTACTCGGATAGGCGTGCACCCACGAAGCACACTAAGCCTAGGCTTTTTTCTAAGTTTCCTACTCGACGAGGCGTGCAGGCACAAAGCACACTAAGCCTAAGGCGATTTAGCTAAGTGTCCTACTCGGTGCACAAGGCGATTGCTAGTCGAGGCGGAAAGAGAAGCTATCTACTCGGAAGGCAGAGGCGAAAACAGAGTAAAGGAGACGTACCCGTAAAATTGGAGTCCTACGGCTGAACGGGAGGAACCCGTACCGCCATTTCTCGTTGAGGCTGGTCTTCAAGATGTTCCTGGCAAGCCGGGGAACGTCAGCGTCGTCAATCTCAATGGTGGTGGTCCTGGTGCAATCGCGAGGCCCTCCCATGTAACACATGAGGTGGCATCGCTCCTGCAGAGGGAGCACCCGGCGTTTGATCCAGCACGCCACTGGATCATCATTCCTGAGGCCGTGCGTCTTCAGCCAGCCGAGCTGCTTCTCTATCTCGGCGGCGTCCTCGTCGTGGACGGGCTTTTCCTTCCAATTCGACCCGAGTGGAGCACGCCTGCTCCAAGGGGGCAGGTTGATCCGATCGTCGACTGGGGCTCCATCAGCGGCGGCAATGTTCTTCACGTAGAAGAACGTTTGCTGCCACATTCGGCAGGAATCCAGCCCCTGGATGCGGGGGTGGTTCGTCCCATTCCGCTGCACCATCATGGCGCAGCCGACGTTGGTGGCGCGAGGAACGCCCGCGCCGTCCTTCCTCCCGATGGATTGTTGGCGAAGATGGAAGTAGTGGAGCCACGTCTCCACAGTGGGCCTGATGCCGAGAAAAGCCTCGCACACCACGGCGTGGTATGCGAGGAAAACAACTGCATTGGGCGGCAGATGGTGCATCTGCAGCCCGAAGTGGTTCAGGAACTTACGCATGAAATCCGACGCTGGCAATCCGAACCCGCGCTCGAAGTGGGACATAAACACCACGCGCTCTCCATCCCTGGGCTCTGGCACAATCTCGTCGTCGGGTGCCCGACACTCCACGCCGGGGGGAACCCTTCTCTCGTTCACGAGCCAGGCGAGATTGGCCTGGGTGATGGAGGAACCGGCCCAGCAGGACTTGGCCATGGTTGCGAGTGGAAGTATTGGAAATCGAACGGAGTTGGCGGTGGAGTGAGTCCGCGGCGGCGCAGAGGCTAGCGCGGCGGCGGAGCGCTCGGTGGCGGAGAAGAACAGGAGGAAGAAGAGGAAATGAGCAGGGAAGGGGAAAAGGAAGTTACCGCGGGGGTATTTATACCTCCTCGGCGAGATTACCGTTACCACTGCGGAAGTGGGATCGATTGTGGCATGTGGTGGGTCCTGTGGCCGGCTAGAAACGCACACACGCGCGAGCCGCGCGCGTAACGGCCGCATTGGATCCCACTACAAGATCGTGGCCAGTAAATGTACTTGATGGGACACGACGGCCGGCGGGCCCACAGCGTAAAAACAGGGCACGTGGCGCGTCGTATCCGGGCAACCAAACGACGAGGTCGCGGATGCTCGACACGTAGGCAGTTGCCGCGTGAAGGGTTGGATTGAGCTCTGCACGGCAGAGGCTCAGTTTGCGAAATTTCGCTAAGTCTTTTACTCGGGTGCAGAGTAGAAAGCAACCGCTACTCGGAAGAGAGGAAACTTAAGGTGTTTTTCCAGAGAGATACTCGGAGGTTCTACTTGGCTCCTTGATGATTCAAGGGCTATTCGGCAAGATTGGTTTTAAAGCTGGCAGAGCCTAGTGAACAAGTTCGCAAGATTCTACCAGCTTCGGGGACTAGTGTCGGGGGTAACCCCCGAGTAGGGTAAAGGCAAGTGATAAAGGCAGAAGTCAGAATGGAAGTTTGCCCGAGTAGCGATTCTACCCGGTAGTTGGCTACCCGGTCGAGTGCTACTCGGTCTTGAGGAAGAATGACCAGAAGGAAGAATCAGTCAAGTTACGTCCGTGCGGGTAGAAGAGTTGGCCCGAGTAGAATTGGCGGGAACCTACTCGGGCAGAAAGTCAAAGGAGCCGTTCTGACACAGGATCCCGCGTATCCTGGGTCCGTACTTGGCAGCATTCGAACTACTGTTCATCTGGGGCCGGTCTCCCTGACAGTGACAGCATGGAAGCAGTCGGTGGCAGGATAAGGGGGTCCCACTCTGTGTTTGGCACAGTGATACCAGTCTGTCCCCTAGTTTTGCCCAACGACTTTACAGAAGCAGCCAAGGTTAGCAACCAAAGCTGTCAGGCCGTACTCGGAGGAAGGACATGTGAACACTATGTCGACACTTGTCCGTATTTGGACGTATCCGGCTGGGCACCGTGTATATAAGGTGCCCCGCCGCCTCCTGCGTGAGGGATCGAACACTATCTTGCTCCATTCTCATCTTGGAACCCTAGAAACCCTAAGTTCTTGACCTAGCTCTACTCGGGAGCGTAGAGGGGCTACTCGGTGAACACCATTCCTTGTACTGTGAGCTACTCGGTGACATATAGTAATACATAGAGAAAGGCAGGAGTAGGGGTTTTACCTCCTCACGAGGGCCCTGAACCTGGGTATATCGTGTTGTTTGTGTTGTGTGGATCTTACCTCACGCGGCTATTCGTCGCGTGATCCCTCCCCGAATACCTCCAGCGTCCATCGTTCCCACATCATTAGCCATCCCATGGCATCTGCCGTGACACCACCACGACAGTGAGGGAGAGGGATCTCATGCCCTCTATTTATATGAGGGGAGGCAGCCACGAAATTTTGGTGCCTACACCTCTCCCCTCATTATGTGGGTGGAGTCTCCACTCAACCCACTCATTCTCTCATCAATTCCCACTCAAAATTCCTAGTGTTTTCTTTAATAATTAAATAAAACAATTTTATTTCTTTATTTTAATATTTGTTAATCCTTTTAAAAAACGTTAACACTTACCCCCTTGAACTATTTGTTAATCAAAGATTAACATATACCACCTTGAACTATGTCAATATTCCCCGAAACAATTCCGGTGACTATTTCAATATTCCCCGGAACAATTAAGGTGTTGTCCAAACTTTTCTCCGATATTCCGTATACTCTCAAATGCGTCATAAAACCTTAAGTGTGTCATCCTACGGTTCGCGAATAACATCGACATGATCGAGCCTCCTCTCCGATCAATAATCAACATCGGGATCTGGAGATCCGTGATGAATCCTATGTATTAAACGATGACTCTCGTGATTGTGTGAACCATCAACGTCGTGACTATTCCCTTTGTCTCGCGATATTTTACTTGTCCGAGATCCGATCATCAGTATCACCCATACCTTGTTTTGATCTCATTACCGACAAGTACTCTTTTCTCGTTTCCATGATATGACATCACTAGTGGAAACAAGGGCATTAGTCCCGGTTGGTAAGGCCCATTTGTCCCGGTTGTGCAACCGGGATGGGCCGGCCGGGACAAATGGCCCTCCCCCATTGGTCCCGGTTGTACCAGGACCCGGGATGGTAGGGATGGCCCACGTGGTGAACATGGCCAGGGAGTTCGTCCCGGTTCGTTTTAGGAACCGGGATGGATACCTTTTCTGAAAAAACAAATATTCCGCCCACTTTGCCTGCCGCGGCAGGTTTTTTTTTTCTTTTTCATTTTTTTTGGCTCCTGTCTCGCAATCCCCAACCGGGCTCCCCTTCCCCAACCGCGTCCGCTGGCCCACGTCTTTAATTAAGCCCACTGGCCATATTTTGGTCAAAGGGCCGACTGGCCCGCGTCTTTTATTATAAGCCCACTGGCTACATTCGGTCAAAGGGTCCACCGGACACGCGGGGTCAAAGGGGCCACTGGCCAGCAGCCTAGTGGCTGGCTCGCCCGGTCCCTTAAATTAAGACCACAGGGACGCGCGGTCAAAGGGCCCACTGGCCGCCTCGTCTTCCCGCGCCTCCACTTCCCCGCGCGCGCGTGGCCACGAACGGCACGCCTCGGCTCCCCCCGCATTCATGGCCGCCTGCAACCGCCGCCACATCCCGGTCGCCGGTTGGCATGCCAGCCTCCCCCGGGTCCTATTTAAAGGGCCCCCGCCGCCCGTACATCCGATTCACCCCGGCCGCGTCCCAGCCCACGCAACCCTAGCCGCCATGTCGCGCTGGTTCAATCGCCCCAGGAACGACCACGAGGCCGGGTCTTTGAACGGCTCCGGCCAGAGAGGCGCCGGCGTCCCCCCGCCACCGGCGGAGGCCTTCGGCTTCGGCCCGGGAGGTGTCCGCATTGGCAGGCAGCCGCGCGTCCCCGCTCCACCTCCGGCATCACGCGCGCCGCCCCGCGCCGCGCCCAAGGGAAAGCGTTTCCGCCGCTACGTGCGGAAGGAGGAGGCCGAGTGGCACTGGGACCATGCCACCCCGGTGTTCTGGCCGGACGTCCACCTCCCGGACGGCTGGCACCTGAACCCGCAGCGCATCCCCGTGCCGCCGGCCCCGACCAACGAGGCCGCGCGCGAGGAGATCGACCGCCCGCGCCGGCTCCTGCCGGCCCACCTCCTCAGGGACCACGCGTACGCGCGGAGCTCCCCCTACTGGGCCACCTGGTTCCGGTAGGAGCACGACCATCGTCGTCGCTCCTACATCCCCACAGCCGAGGAGCTGAGCACCGCCGACTACCCCGCGCCACCGCCGGGCAGGGAGCCGGAGCTTTGGCTCCTGGAGGACATCGCCGAGAACATGGCCGAGGACGACGACCCCGAGCTCCAGGCCGGCTTGGAGGAAGCCTAAGAGGCCTCCCGCCGCTCCCTTGTCGAGGACGAGGTCAAGCGGTGGGAGCAGGTCCTGGCCGCCGCTGCCGCCGACGGCGCAGCCATGCCGCCCCCTTCGGCGCCTGCCCCTTGGTGGCAGACAATGAACGCCGACCTGGAGGCGTCCGAGGACCAGCCGCTGCCCCCCGGCCTGGAGTACGGGATGACCTGGGCCTGGACAGGCGGCGTATGGTCGCCGGAGGAGCTGCCGCCGCCGCCGCCGCACGCGCCCCCGATGCCTCCGCAGCCACCGGTGGGCCCGCCCCAGCTGCCTGCCCACCTGTGGCAGGCACCCGCCTACCGTACCACTGCATCTCCACCTGTGGCAGGCACCCGCCGGTGCGCCCCCCCCCCAAATAGACTAAGCTACCCACCCCCCCAAGAAACGGCCGGCCGCCTGTGGCCGCGCCACCGCCCCCTATATGTAAGCACGGCCGGCCGCCTGTGACCGCGCCGCCCCCCTATGTAAGCACGGCCCCCGGTCCTTTTTTAATATATATTTGTGTCGAAATACCGCGTCGTCCCTAGTTCAACCCCGCCGGCGGAACCAACGCCGGCGGGATCTTCCTACCCGTTCCTGCCGCCGGCACGGCTTCGCCAAGGCTAGTCCGCTGTCCTGGGTGGTGGCTCGGACTGGGGAGAGGGCCGAGATATTTATACAACTGGGCCTCTAGTCCTGGCCCGTGCCACCAACCGGGACTAGAGGTAGCCCCTTTGGTCCCGGTTGGTAGCACGGCCCGGGACCAAAACGTTTTTCGAAATTTGCTGCCCCCTACACGCCCAAATTTTTTAGCGCCAAAATTTGAAAAATGTTTAAGTTTGCACATTAAATAACTTCTACATACTTTCGAATTTGACAAAAATTCCAACATGAAAAGTGCTAGAATTTGCATAACTAATTCAAATCCATTTTTATTTTAACTAAATAACTATTCTAACTATTGAAACTATTAATTGTTTTACTATTTGCATATAATTTGAATATAAATATCTTATAATTTTTGTTTTCTCTTGTGATCTTCCGATTGAGTCCAGAGCATACAGGGCATCTGGGTGATTTATATTCCGTCGATGAACCCAAGGATAGTGCTCAAGCAAGGTTTGTCATGCAATTTTGCTTGCAATGCATGAGCTTAAACATTTTCTCCAGCCTTTGCTGCAACTTTATATAAAGTTCGACAAAGCGAGTTGTACCTTATTGACACGGTGAATTTGAGATCTTCGTCTACAACAGAAAAACCATAGTTTTCCTTCGAAGGTTTACTCTGAGCATTCTTTCGCCATATTTTCAAAACATAGTGTGGTGGAATTTCTTTGATATTTCTGATCTCAAGAACCTTCAGTACCTGGCAACACGGAAGACCTACATTGCAGGAGTGTATGCATTAGCAGCTTGCCAAAGTAACCGCACAGGTGCAACCCTTTGCGTCATTTGAACTCCAAGGTAGTTAGCTTGTTGTTCAGCTAGACGTTTCTCCTCCAAAAATTTATCATAACTGTTAAAGAAGTATTGAAGATCTATTTCTGTTTTAAGGATATCTGTCAATATGGTGTACGTACTATCACTTCAAAGTCTGGAGGACATGTCCTTCACATAGAATCTCTGCATTTCTATTATTCTTACTACTTCCTCTGCGAGGTTCACTGTTGGTAACATCGTTCTGAACCAGAAAGTGCTCAAGGAAGGTTTATCATGCAGCTTTGCTTGCAAAATAAGCTCAACTTGCTCCAGGATGGTATCGGTACTATCACTTCAAAGTGTGCCTGCAATATCTGCGCAAAATATATGACGCCCATATGGCTGCACACAGGGCTGGTTACAGCGGCCCTGTGTGCAAAGCACATCCCAATGGACGATACGGAGGAGAGAGAAACCGAAAAGTGCGTGGGTGGCCGCTGGTTGAGATGATAATGAAGTCAGGATGGTCATAGTTGTCAAGCACTCAATGCTTGCCAGCTTTTGACCGGTCAATACAAATTATTGGTCAAACTTGCACCTACTCCGTTCATAATCACAGAATAGGTATAAATATCATTTTGGCTAACAAAATATCGTTTATTATTACAGAATATTTGTGAACACTTTTTCAACAGAACTATGATCATGTATTCCACGTTTACTATTACACATCACCAACAACATCCCTGTTAGTCTTCTGAAATTTCTTCGTGTAGAGATGGTCCATGAACCCTTGTCCCTTGCTTATGATCGCTTCGGCCGTAACCATGGAGCATCTTCATTATTTAACGGATGGTGGGGTCAGCTTTCACTATGAAGGTGGAATTTCAACAAACTTATTATAATCTTCTGACATGTCTGTCGTGTCCTCGATTCCCACGATGTTTGTTTACCCAGAGAGACTATGTGACGCTTCGGCTCATCGTATGATGAATTTGTTTCCTTATTTTTTCTTTTTTTCGGTCTGGAAGACATGTCCTTCACATAGAAGACCTGAGCCACATCATTGGCTAGGACGAATGGTTTGTCATTGTAACCAATATTGTTGAGATCCACTGTTGTCATTCCATAAAGCGGGTCTACCTTTACCCCTTCTCCATTCAGGTTGACCCATTTGCACTTGAACAAAGGGACCTTAAAAGAAGGTCCATAGTCAAGTTCCCATATGTCCTCTATGTAACCATAGTATGTGTCATTTTTTCCATTCTCGTTTGTTGTATCAAAGCGGACACCACTGTTTTGGTTGGTGCTCTTCTTATATTGGGAGCTCGTGTAAAATGTATTCCCATTTATCTCGTACCCTTGAAAACTCCCAATAGTCGAAGATGGTGACCCTGCCAACATGTACAGCTGATCTTCAACAGTGGTGTCATTTATAAGATGTGTTTGCAACCAACTTCCGAAAGTCTCCATGTGTTTGCGTTTAATCCATGAGTCATCCTTTCCCGGGTTTGCAGACCGTACAATAATCTTGTGTTCCTCGAGATACGTAGCCATGAACATAGAATTTTGTAGAATTTTGTAGTGTGCTTTGGTGAAAGAATGCCCGTCCGTAGGTATCATTGTTTTCTTTCCCAGCGTTCCTTTCCCCCTCAGTCTCCCCTCATGCCGCGATTCAGGAACACCAATTGTCTTAAGGTCAGGAATAAAGTCAACACAGAACCCAATGACCTCCTCTGTCCCATAGCCCTTCGAGATGATTCCTTCTGGCCTAGTACGGTTATGAACATATTTCTTCAAGACTCCCATGAACCTCTCAAAGGGGAACATATTGTGTAGAAATACCGGACCAAGAATATGAATCTCTTCACATATGTGAACCAGGAGATGAGTCATAATGTTAAAGAAGGATGGTGGGAACACCAACTCAAAACTAACAAGACACTGGACCACATCCCTCTGTAATCTTTTCAGAATTTCTGGATCGATTATCTTCTGGGATATTAAGTTCATGAATGCACATAGCTTCACAATGGGTACTCGAACATTTTCCGGTAGAAGCCCCCTCAATGCAATCGGAAGCAACTGCGTCATAATCACGTGGCAGTCATGAGACTTCAGGTTTTGGAATTTTTTCTCTGTCATGTTTATTATCCCCTTTATATTCGACTAGAAGCCAGACGGAACCTTGATACTGTAAAGGACTTCAAAGAATATTTCCTTCTCTGCTTTAGTAAGAGCGTAGCTGCTTAAGTAATGGCGCCATGTATCTGTGTGCTTGTTCCTTGGGTCTTTCATACGTTGCTGGTCCTCCCGTGCTTCTGGCGTATCTTTTGACTTCCCATACACGCCCAGAAAGCATAGCAGATTGACACAGAGATTCTTTGTCATGTGCATCACGTCGATCGAAGACCGGACCTCTAAAACTTTCCAATAGGGTAGCTCCCAAAATATAGATTTCTTCTTTCACATGGGTGTGCGCTTATCAGGGCCGTGCGAAACTGGTTGGCTGCCAGCAGCCTTACCAAAGATTACTTCTAGGTACTTGACCATATCGAATATATCATTACCACTACGGAGCTCAGGCTTCTTCCGGTTATCTGCCTCACCTCTGAAATGCTTCCCTCCTTTCTTTCTTACGGGATGCTTGATCGGAAGAAATCTACGATGCCCCAGGTATACAACCTTTTTACATTTATCCAAAAAAAACACTGTCAGTCTTATCTAAACAGTGTGTGCATGCATTGTATCCCTTGTTTGTATGTCCGGAAATGTTACTAAGAGCAGGCCAATCATTGATGGTTACGAAAAGCAACGCCCGTAGGTAAAATGGCTTTTGTTCATTCTCATCCCACACACGTACACCTGGTTTGCCCCACAATTGTAAGAGTTCTTCCACTAATGGCCTTAGATACACATCAATGTCGTTGCCAGGTTGCCTCGGGCCTTGGATGAGAACTGGCATCATAATGAACTTGCGCTTCATGCACAACCAAAAGGTTATACATACATAGAGTTACAGGACAAGTGCTATGACTGGAGCTCTGCTCCCCAAAAGGATTAAAGCCATCTGTACTTAGACCAAACCAGAAGTTTCTCGCCTCTCCTGCAAAGTCTGGAAAGTCTCTCTCGATCTTTCTCCACTGCGATCCATCGGCGGGGTGCCTCAACTTTCCGTCTTTCTTACGGTCTTCTTTGTGCCATCGCAACAACCTAGCATGATCTTTGTTTCTAAACAGACGTTTCAGCCGTGGTATTATAGGAGCATACCACATCACCTTAGCAGGAACCCTCTTACGGGGGGGCTAGCTGTCAACATCACCAGGTCATCTGCTCTGATCTTATACCGCAGTGTAGTGCATATCGGACATTCATCCAAATTCTCGTACTTCTCACCGCGGAAGAGGATGCAGTCATTAATGCATGCATGTATCTTCTGCACATCTAATCCTAGAGGGCAGAGAGCTTTCTTTGCTTCGTACGTACTCTCAGGCAATTCGTTATTCTTTAGAAGTTGTGGCTTCATTAGTTGAAGTAAACTCTCAAATGCCTTGTCAGTCACACCGTTCTGTGCCTTCCATTTCAGCAACTCCAGTGTGGTACCGAGCTATGTGCTACCATCTTCGCAATTTGGGTACAACAATTTTTTGTGATCCTGTAACATGTTGTCCAGCTTCAACTCTCCAATTTATTTTCATAGTATTCCCTTGCATCAGCAATAACTCGGCCAAGATCATCATCGGGCTGTTCTGATGCCTGTTCTTGATCACCTCCTTCTTCTGCATTCTCTTCCATTGCAGTATCGTCGTATTTAGGGAACAAATGATCTTCTTCTTCTTCATCATCGTCTTCCATCACAACCCCTCTTTCTACATGCTTGGTCCAGCAATTATACCTGGGCATGAAACCCCTCCGAAGTAGATGGCCGTGAAGGATTCTTTCGGAAGAGTGCTCTCTACGTTCCGACAATCAACACATGGGCAACACATGAAGCCATTATCTTTGTTCGCCTGAGCTACAACAAGAAATGCATTCAGGTCTGCCATATACTTGGAAGTGCGTCGGTCACCATACATCCATCGCTGCCGTGCATCCAGCTGCATCGTATAATTAAGTTTATCAAAATACATTACAATAACATATTAATACAGAGATGACCACAGTACATCGAAAAATACTACTTTTTTATGTATCAGTTATAGATGAAAAAGATAAGTTTGTTAACCTCGGTCGAAGATACCATTTTCAGTGAGCTTATGTGTGGCTCGATAATTTAGTCGAACACCTCGTGTGCATAGTAAAATAAAACACACTAACACCACCCTCTCTCACACCTCCAAGCAAAAAAAAAGATGGAAGGGGGGGCTGGGGCAGTATATATATAGGGGAAGGGGGCATTGGTCCCGGTTCGTGGACTGAACCGGGACAAATGTTCATGCGCGTGCCACGTGGCCTGTGGCTAGGCATTGGTCCCAGTCCGTGGCACGAGCCGGGACCGATATGTCCCCCACGAACCGGGACCAATGCCCCCAGGCGATTCCTGTTGCCCCGGGCACACAAACCGGGACCAATGCGTAGCATTTGTCCCGGATTTGGTTGCAACCGGGATAGCTGCACCCTGGCCCCCTGGACGAGAGGGGTTGTTTCCACTAGTGCATCCTTGTGACCTAGTCACGTGCTTTCAAGCGGTGTCTATGTGATATCACCGAGAGGGCCAAGAGTACATCTCTCTGTCATTTGGATGGATAAATCCCACTCTTGATCCATGAGCCTCAACTAATACTTTCTGAATACTTAACGGCACCTTTATAGTCACCATGTTATGGTGTGACGTTTCATGACATCAAAGCACCCTTTCGGTATGAGTGATTGACATGACCTCATGGTCTAAGGAATAACTTACTTTGTATGTTTGATATAACAATATAAACTAAATGACTTGATCGTATTGTTATACTTAGTTAGGGTCTATGTTCATCACATCATTCTTTTAATGATATGAACCCGTTATTAACAACATCCAATGTTCATGATCAGGAAACCTTGATCATCTATTAATCAACGAGCTAGTGAAAAGAGAGGATGTACTAGGAACCATTGTTTGTTTACTAAACACATATGTATCAATGTTTACGGTTAATACAATTCTAGCATGAGAAATAAACATTTATCATAAACAAGGAATAAGATAATAACCACTTTATTATTGCCTCTCGCGCATATTCCCTAACCTAATAATTTCCCGATGAAGAAGGGATGCCTTGGGAGTCCCCAAGCTTAGACGCTTGAGTCTTGTTGAATATTTTGGGAGGTCTAGAGGAGCTTTCCTAGCTTAATCTTTTCACTCTTCTTGATGTTTCATTAGCATCCTTCTCGCTTAACACTTGAAAACTTCCTTCACATCAAAACTTCAATGTTTTTCTCATTATCGGGGTTAGTGCATCAAAAAAAAAATGATCTCACTTGGTTCCTTTTGGGAAAAAATTCATAAGAAATTACTTTCGAACATTATCTACCGTTACTAGCATGAAGTGAAGCTCTTTCACACTAAAAGAATCCACTCAAAACTCGTAAAAGGGAGAATGAAAAATAAAGACAACAAGATCAGCTCTTTGGAGATAGCTTTGGCTCCTCGAACAATTTCGTTTTGACAATGTGTTATGTATAGGTAGCACGTGTTGCCCCGAGTGTCGTGTTGACTGCTATGTAGTCGTCTAGAGGTACTAAGTGAATCTCGCAACCGTGGGTCTCCGCCAAGGTTTGTGGGTAAAGGTGTTACCTGCAAACAAACCTCGAGGCCAAGCGTAGAAGACAGGGTGCAAGACATCACGTCCCTCGGCAACGCTCTCCTGTCCAGGATTGCACCCGCAAAGCTACCTTCCCCCGGAGACCCAAACAGAAGATGTATCCCGCAATCGTGGCGGGATGATACCTGGGAAGATATATACTCTGGATCCGAACACTTCTAGAACCTTGGTGTCCTCCTGGGCCACAAGGTAGGGACGCACTCCTCCCACACAAGACCTGGAGGTCAAAGGTTCTCAATGTCGTGCCAAGACAAAGGTGGTCTGAAGAGGGGATACGCGGTCCTCAAGAGATGAGAAGGCTTGATTTTGGACCTCACGAACCTCGAAAAACGAGGAGCCAATTGGGGAGGCCTGGCTGTTTACTCGAGGACAAACGAAACACTTTTCCCCACTATGAATGTCTTCCGCCAAAACTACATTTGTCCTCTATGAACGCCCGCGTGTTATGTTTCTAATCATGGATGAGTTCATAGATGGATTTTACGTGTCTAGCAAAGCCAACCTAGAGGTGAGTGAATCGGTCTCTGACTGACCCCGTAGCCTCCGCAAACCATGGTAGGGTCTCTCCGGGGCGAGCGGGGTTTAGGGTATCAAAAGCGCTCGTTTCTCACGATGTGTGTTGTCGCACATCTACGTGTTTGTTTGCGAATATGGAGAGGGGGATGGGAAGGAAATACCGTACCACCGTGTGTGGTAGATTGTAGATTGATGCAAATCACAATTCTCGAGAGGATCCGTCGTGGTTGCTAGGGTTTCGGTGTAGCCTAGTTCGAAAGCATTTGAGATGTTAGCGAGATTTTGGGCAAATTCGAAATAAGTCTGATGAGTGTTTTAGACCGACAGAAATTCGAATTGTACTAGTGTACTATTCACCACGAGCAACTAATTAAAAAAGAAAAAGAAAAAAAAGTCGAAATTGGGATGCCTGCGTACTACATAAAGGCGCAGCCGGCCAAGCAGCAAGGAAGCACCACCCGTCCTCACTCACCTACGGCTACACATCGCATCACATCCACCGCGCGCGGTTCGAGTAGAGCGTGATGGCTCGCATGAGTGTCCTTGGGATGCTGGCCATTGTGGTACTGGCAGCGACGGGCGCGGCTGCTGCTGCTTCCCGAGGCTGCCAGGGGCAGGGAGGAGGGGCATCCTGGGCAAGCCCATCTCTGCGCTGAGGCCCGACGTGGTGGTCGGCGGCGCCGGCGAGGTGGCCACCGTGGGCGAGGCGCTGATGCTCTTGGAGCGGCGAAGAGTGAAGGGAGACACGGGCTACTTCATCATCTACATCAAAGAGGGGAGATATGAGGAGCACGTGGTGGTGGATGCTCCCAACGTTGTCCTGATCGGGGACGGCTGGGAGAAGACCATAATCACGGGGCACTTTTGCAACAGGACGGGGCAGGCTTTGCATGAGTCAGCGACACTCAGTAAGAATCGTCTACCGCTTATTCTGGACATATATACGTACTGTGCTAGCTAGGTGACTGAGTTCTCCTTCTTTCTTTCTTTCTTCTTTCTTTCTTTTTCTTTCTTTACTTTGCAGCGGCAACACAAAAAGCGACAGGTTTCATGGCGCGCGACATGGGCATCCATAACACAGCGGGTGCGGCGAACGACCGCCAGGCGGTGGCCGTCTTCTCCGACTCGAACCACTCCGTGTTCTACAGAGTCGACATCAGAGGGTTTCAGGACACCCTGCTCGCCAACCAGTACATCCAATTCTACCGCGACTGCAGGATCTGGGGCACGGTGGATTTTGTGTTCGGGAACGCTGCGGCCCTGTTCCAGAACTGCTACCTCTACCCCCGCCGTCCGGCCGACACCCGGCAGCACGATGTCATCACGGCACAGGGCCGTGAAGAGCATGGCGGGAGCTCCGGGTTCGTCTTCCAAAACTGCAGCATCACGAGTTCGCCGGCTCCCAACGAAGGCCTCGGCAACATCACCACCTACCTTGGGCGCCCGTGGAAGCACCATGCCAGGGTGGTTTTCATGGGCTGCGCAATCGACTCCATCATCCATGCCGACTTGGGATGGCTGGGTGTCGTGGAACAACTCCAAGGGCGCGCCTGCACCGTCGACATCAGGCCACGACTCCCACATCTACTATGGTGAATACAGGAACCACGGACAGGGGGCCGGGGTCGCACACCGCGTGGACTGGGACGGCTTCCACGTCATCCAGTCCGACCACGAGGCCAAGCAGTTCACGGCGCGCAAGTTCCTCCACGCTTGCGACTGGCTTCCCGGCACGGGCGTCCCCTTCTACCCTGGCCTCCACTAGATCTAGATGCATCGATCGTCCCCTCCACACATGCATGCTGCACCTAGCTATCCTGTATGTGTCCCCGTGTCCATGTCCATGTCTCGATCGATTTGCTGCCTAGCTTTGTGTGGAGAGTGTGGACGATTGACCTGGCCAACTTAGCTAGCTACTACAAAAGCTAGCTCATGCGCCTAGTTGGCCCAATAAAATACCTGTTGTAGCCGCCACGCTCACTAGCGAGAATGTACCGGCCGGATGTCATGTTGGTTTGCTTATTATTCGTGAGTTTGTAATGTATGTCTAAGTGTTTATTCGTTGCTAATTTTTCGTGAGTTTGTCCGCTGGCAATGTGCATGTTTCCGTGATTTTATACATTTGATTTCATTGCTATATACTAGCAAAAATGGTGTCTGATTCAGTGTGAGCCTCAATTCAGACTTGTTTCAACGATCCAGCGGTCCAGATGAGAGTCACAACTTGCGCTCAACGATTCACCACCGGCCTGTGTCCACGCAACACATGGAGTAAAACTGCAGCAGCCTTCTAGCTCTGCACTATTACTGCACGGCAAACGGACGACTTTTTGTCCCGGCCCAGCAAACGGGTCGTCAGCCCACATTAACCGTCGCCGTACAAGGCTACACCGACGTCAAAGCTGTCGCCATATCTATTTTTGTTTCTTTTATTCTTTTGAATTTTCCATTTAATATGGAAAAAACTCACATCTTTAAATCCCTAAATCGAAATTTAACAAATATAATGTCTAAATCGATTCGAAAAATGCGAGCAACAAATAAACTCATTTAACCAGGCGGAATTACTTTCTGAAAAATCAACACATACTCATTTAACCAGGCGAAATTACTTTCCGAAATCAAGAAAACTCCTAATGCTTGCAGATTATCCATCAAATGTGGAATACTCTTTCTGAGAATTAGATAGGTGCCATTTTGCAGAGTATCTTTGAAAAAAGGAAAAAAAAAATGATTTTTTTTTTCTGGAAAATTGCCTTCAGAACACTTGTTTCCTATACCATGATACACCTATTTGTCGAATATGACAACTTTAAGACAAACTGTGTTACCGTAATTGTCATAATTTGGTCATTTGACTTGAAACCTATAGATGTTTATATACGATAGACCTTTCTGTGAAGTTTTTTTTTTTTTTTGAACAATTTGTAAAAAATCAAGTTTATCAGTTTTCATAGAAACTTATACGCATAAAAGGACTCCATGCTAGAGGAGTTTTTTTTTTTACTTTATTTGATTATTATTTTTCAAAAAAGGGTCAAAATAGCCACCATGACTATTCATCGAAAGAGGTCAAATTTTCTAAGGATATCAAATGTTTATGTGATATAACCACTAGTTCTATACCTTAAAATGATTTTCCCAAAAATTTCATACGAAACTATCAAGCACATTTATTTGGATTAATTCCAGAAAATCAGAATAAACTCAGTTAACTAGGTGAAATTAGATAGAAATCAATAAAAATCCATAATACTTGGGGTTTATCCATCAAGTATGTACTACTCTTTAGATGGGTGCCATTTTGCAAAATATTTTTGTAGTTGGTTCACAAAAAGTAAAAAAATTCACTTACAAAAAGTATAATGACATTTATAAAATTAATTTTAAAAATCCCTATGAAACAATTGTTTACTATACCAAGAGATACCTATTTGTCAAATATGAGAACTAAGGAAGAACACATTGGTATGTTAATATTAACTCACAGGGATCATCGTATAATGCTACCGTCGTGATCTAAGCAAAAAAAAAAGATGCCTAGAAAGAATAGCCACACATGCATGAATAGTGTGATATGCTATAGTCCTTCTTGCACTTGATCTCCATCTTGTGCATCATGGTATGATCTCAAAGGGACAAGATCTAATCTAGGATATGTATGCAATGGGTATAGAGAAAGTTTTAAGGAGACACAAAGCGCTACAAGATCGAATCTCGTTGGTGATGTAGTCGAATTCACATCGATCTCAAGATCGTGACGATGTGCGTTGCAATCTGGCTACGCCTCGGTGGTCGATCACACGTACGGCTTGATGAAGACCTCTATTCCCTCAATCCAGCGGGGCATCGGAAGTAGAGTATCCCTCCTACTCCAGCAGCACGATGGCGTGGTGTTATGGAGAAAGCTTTGTTAAGGGGCTGCGGCAAGCGCATTAATATGAGTGGAGCAGCGGGAGGAGGGAGGTGGATATGACACCAGGTGTGTGAAGGAGGGAGAGCAGTCACACTCCTTTTATAGGGGATGAGAAGGCATCCCAGAGGGGGGTGCAGCCAATGCATGGTGGTGCCCCCACCTCTTCCCTCTTCATGTGAGTGGACACTCCACTCACACCCACTCATGCTCCAATTAATCTCCACAAAAATATCCCAAAGGTTTTTCTTTAATAAATAATTTTTTTATTTCAATATTTGTTAATTCTATTAACAAACATTTGCACATGGCACCTCGAATCATTTGTTAATTCTATTAACAACCATTCGACAAAAACCCCATTAAACTATTTCAAATTTACCCGAAATAATTTTGGTGATGTCCAAACTTTTCTTCGATGTTTCGTATCATCTCAAATGTGTCATCGAACCTTAAGTATGTCACCCTACGGTTCGTGAATAGTACATACATGATCGAGACACCTCTCCGATCAACAATCAACAATGGATCTGGAGATCCGTGATAACTCCTATATATTTAACGATGAATCTGTGATCATGTGAACCATCAACGTTGTAACTAATTCCCTTTGTCTCGCGATATTTTACTTGTACGAGATCCGATCATTGATAGCAACTCAGACTGAGAAGGGAATGCCAAAGTGAAGGAATTATCACCGTTTGGCAGAGCCTCCCACTTCCACCGATGTGTCGTATTCATGCGAGACACATTAGCCTTCACCTGAACAGCAGTAGCGGCTGTCCCCTGCACTGTAACCAAAGAGATAGGACCCACCGAAGGGGCCAAGTTGGCCTTATACACTAAATCCAGGAACTGAGAGAACATAGTTTCCTTGGTGCCGATACCTCCAATAGACATAGATGGTTTAGGAAGCTTAAGGGTTGGACATTTCTTCAACGGGTTCCGTTCATTATCACATATGTAACAATAATGGTTAACTGGGCAGTCTTTTGTCGCATGTGTGTCCACCTCGCATTTCCAACACCTGGTCTTGACCTGTTTTGCATGTTGAGGCTGCACCGTGACAACCTCGGCAGTCCCGAGAACAGTCGTAGTGTTCACGAACTATTCAACCGGTTGCACCGGCAATGTCGCAGGAGCCAAAACCCCTTACCCGGTCCCTGATTTGCTGCAGATATCGCACCATCCGCCACAGCCTTGTTTTTCTTTTACTTCCTCTTAGGAGCTGCGGCGGTACCCCCCTGCGCCACCATCCCAAACGTGAACCCGGGAGCCCCCACAGGAGTTGCCACCTGGTTCATCACCTTCGACGCCCCTACAGCATGACCGGCACGCACCGACGCGAAAGTTGGAGGGCCAGCAGATGCGCCAAAGGTGACAACCCGCCCTCGGCTGCAGTCCAGCTGGGCCGCCGGTCCGTTGCGGAGCTGCCATTGGCCTAGGCGACTTCAACACGTCGAGGTAGGTGACTTCAACACGTCGAACCAAGGAGGCAGCGGATGTGGGCGCGACGCGCGTCAAGGGAGAGCTCGATGGAGACGCAGCAGATGACGCAGCCGTACTCGATGGAGGCGCAGTAGCGATAACCCTCCTGACGTTCGCGATTGTGATCAAGAACTTAGGGTCGAGCGTTCGGTTCCACGTATCTCTGAGGTACGGGCCAAGATAGGCCCAAGGCTTTGGCCTGGCACCATGCAACTAAGGCCCACCTGGCAGCGAAACAAGATTTTGAGTCACGTTCGGCGCCGGACTGCTTGGATTGGTAGCGATGTCGCCGGCCGATCTCGCCACCGTGGCCCCACCGGGAAGAAGTCACCCAGACACGGGACCGGCGTGACCCGGGGTCGAGGAAGAGGGCCGCGCCAGGCCATCTTCACAGGTGCCGCCCGGATGAGATGCCCCGCTCCCTGGCTGCCACCGGCAGCGCTCCTGACCTCCACACTGCTCAACCTCGGCGCGGCTCCACACTCCTCTGAAACTCTCGATGAAGACAAACCCGAGTCGACCTGCAACAAAACACCAGCCGAACACGTACCTTCGCCGCCGTATGTTACTCGTCGGTTCTCCCAGAATCTTGATTCCGGCGAGGATAATCCAACGTTGTCCCAAAACTCCTGCGCGGTCACAGCATCGTCTTTCGCCACCCCCGGAATGTCCTCTCGAGTGACCTCGCGAGATTTCGAGAGCACGTCTTCTCCGCACCTCGTAGCCATGGCCGCCGCATCCGGCGCATCCTCTCCGGCCAGCGAAGCAAAGCGAGATCCCGATGGGAGAAGTTCCACACTCCAATCCCCTAGGCCTGCCGCCGCGCACGGATCCCCGGCGGGAGAAGCGGCGGCTCCACCAAATCGCCTGTCATCGCCTCGCCTTTTGCCATTTGCCTAACTGGAAGTATTCAACATCCGCCGAACATTATTTTGTTGTCTTTCTTCTACACATAGCAAGGCTACACCTGCTTCTGTATGAACCACTCTTTGCTGTGTCTGCACACATATCTTGATTTGTAGTTGCATATCCTGTATTGACCTTGTGCTAGAATTGGAACTGCTCATTTTGTATTCGTCAGAAACATATCAAGCGCAAAAGAAATCTGGAGAAGGTGGGAGGGATGGGCTCTAGCTCCCGCGACGCGCTAGGCGACGCGGGCGACCCACCCCCTGCCACCCCGGCAGCTGGCGCCCACCCCACGCTCACCCTCCCTAGTGAGCCCGGAGGCTCGCCGCAGTCGCTCCCGGTTGCTCCTGCCCTTGGCGGCCGCTTTGAAGACGAGCTTGGCGCCTTGGGTGCCCGTGCGTCTGCTCCCCGTCGCGCTCGTGTGCTTGCTGGGGTGACTCCAGGTACGGCTTTCCATCAATACTCCGTATCCAGGTGCGGTGCTTGTGTTAACCCCGTGTGGGTCACGCCGCCGTTCTTCTCCCCATGTTTCTCTCCTTCTTCCATCTCCAACATCCTCACCTTCTTCCTCTGCGCCCCTCCCCCCTTCGCGTCCGTGTAGCCGCTGTGACCGAGTGCCTTTTCTGCTTCCACGCGGCCTCGCCGGCGATTGCCGCCTTCTTTGTCGCCAACGCAGCCCGCCACTCCGCTCGCACCGGGCTCGCTTTCCACGGCTCCCTCTCCGCTGCCACAGAGGTTACGCTCCTGGTCCCCCGTCTGGCCCCGCCTGTCAGTCGCTCGCGGGTGGATCGTTCGCGTCGGAATAAACCGGCCTGGTCGCGCCAACCCCCTGAGGCCTCTGGCTTTGGGGGGCCCGGGCTCTTTCGTTGACCAAACACCAGGCTCCCCTTCAATGCAGCGGTCGCCTCTGCGCACCCTACTCCCCCTCAGGACACCTCGTTACTCCATGTCCCCTCGTCGCCCTACGACGAGATCGTTGCCGCCCATGCCTCCGATGAGACGCGCGGTCCCCCCCCCCCCCCCCCTCGAGCCCAGCGCTGGCACTAATGGGCTCGCGCCATACGCGCTTTGCCGTACCCATCCGCGTTCAATTCCCCACCGCCTCTCAGCGCTCGTTCCTTGCCGCTGCAAGCTGCCCGCCCGCGCCTCCCCTTTTAACGCCGCCTCCGCCCTTCAAAACCCTCAACCTCAACGGGTGTGTCCGGTGTCTCTCGCTTGAGCACTTCGTAAAGGACTTCCGCGACCCCGTGCGGTGCCGCAAGTGTGGTTCCTCCGGCCACCGGCTTAAGACCTGCAAGATGCCTTTCCCCCAGCCCACCTTCGTGCCCACGTCCACCTCGCCGCCACCCACCATCGCAGCTCGCCCGCGTCCTCAGACACCCTACCCTTCTGCCCTCCCATCCCCAGTGACCGCACCCCACGCTGCGCGCGACCCTGAGGTCGTCCCCTTTGAGCTAGTTGAGCCCTCTGACCTACGCGTCGACCGTGTGTTGCACGTTGTCGAGTCTCCGCCCCCCTCCGCTGAGGACAACCTCAACTCCGACGAAGAGGAGGTGGATTCCGATGACCTCTCCGAGGACGAGGCCGATGAGGTCTTCATGCCCCCGGGGGAAATGGAAGCAGCGCTCCGTCTGGCCGTCGTCTACATTGAGTCCCCCGCAGCCTTCTCGTCCCCCGCCTCCGCCTTCGCCGAGGCGATCTGCCACGTCCTCCCTGAGCTCCACGTGTCGGTGGTTCCCTCCTCTGTCGGAGACGTGTACGCCAAGTTCATGTCCTCCGAGGACCGAGAGATCGTCATCGATCACCAGCCGTTCGTGCACGATGGTGCCACTTTCCGTCTTACTCGGGAAGAGAACGCGGACCGCATCACCCGCGACATGGCTTTTGTCGCCGTCGTCCTCGCCAAAAGGATGCATGCGGAGCACCTGAACCCCCTGGGCGTGTCCGCGAGCTTATGTAGCTTCGACACGACACTGGAGGTCGACCAAACCTGCCTCGCCGGCTTTGACAACTCTGTCGTCCGCGCCGTGGTGCTGCTGAAAGATGCCGACAGGGTGCCCTCGCAGGTGAGCCTCTCGCCCCCTGGAAGTCTCGCATGATCCACATCAGCAAGATCCATGTGTGGCGCGTAGCGGAGTCGTACAACGAGGACGGGGAATACATTCCTTTCTTCCCCGCGTCTGTGCCACCGCTCTTCTGCCGCGTGCCCAGGCACTTGGCCCTTGCGCCTCCGCCCCTGGTCCAGGCGCCGGGGTCGAGCAGCTCAGCGCGCAACGCCCCTGGAGGTCGGGACGATGCTGCGCTCCACCATGCGGCCCTCCTCACTCTGCTCGACAGCGTGTCAAGATCGCCCATGCTCTCTTTCGGTGCGCCGGCCTCCCCCGCGTCATCGTTGTCCTCCCTTACAATTTCATGGTGCGCCGGCCTCCCCCGCCTCGTCGTTGTCCGCCCCGGGTCTTAGGGCAGCTCGGGGGTGAGCACCCTGGGTTCATGCCCTCCAATCACGGCCGCCCGGCGGCGCGGGGTCACGATCACTGAAATTGTGGACGCGCCCCGCGCTCTGGCTCCTGCTGCCAACCCACCCATGCCTGCTGCCGTGGACTGCCAGGACATGTCGGGGGAGCGCCGCAGCACGTGTCTCGCCACCAAGACCAGTCAGTTCCACGAAACGGTGGCCACGCGCGCCACCAAGCTCCGCGGCCTCCGCCACGCCCTCGGGGGGTGCACCGCAGCGTTGCAGAAAACGGTGCGCAAGCACGGAGTCCTGTCTTCCTACGCAAAACCCCTCAGTCAGCGTGCTGCTGATGATCTGGCCGCCGCTGCCCTCTCCCCAACTCGGTTGTGCACCCGCGCGATGATTAGTCTGCCCTGCTCGTCCTGCCTCAGGGGCTGCGGCCTGCAAACCTGTATTCGCACCTTCCGTGCCCCCTAGCTTCCCCCTGTTCGTGTGCGTGCTCTCGTGCTTCTCCTCCACCACCTGTAACACTCTCGGTGTCTTCTTCTGCAATGTGTAGCTCCACCGTGACGATCGAGTATTGGAACACTCAGGGTCTTGGATGCCCGCGGAAAAGACCCATTGTGGGCGATGCGATCACCTCCTCTTCCCCCTCGATTATGTGCATTCAGGAAACGAAACTCGCGTCCATCGACCCCCTCACTCCCGCATCCTTCCTCTCCTCAAACCTCCGCACCGCTTGGAACCCCTCCCTTTTCTCTCTGCGTTCTGTTGCCCGCGGGCTCTTCTGCCTCTCCGTCACCCTCGAGTCTTGCCTCTCAGACCACGTTTTCTCCATTACCAACGTCTATGCCCCCACAAACTAAGCGCTCACGCCCCTTTTTTCTCGCTGAATTCGAGCAGATCGACCCCCCTCCCTCCATGCCATGGCTCTTCATCGGCGATTTCAACCTTATCCGTGACCCCTCCGACAAGAACAACAACAATTACGACCTCCCCCTCGCCACGAACTTCAACGATTCTATCCGTCAGCTCGTGCTTTTCGGGCTCCAACTCACTGATCGCCTCTACACCTGGTCCAACAAGCGTGACACCCCAGTCCTTGCTCGTTTGGACCGCGCCCTCTTCAACCACGCCTGGAACTTGCGCTTCCCTAGCTCCTCCCTGTCCACGATTCATCCCCCCACCTCTGACCACTACCCTCTCCTCCTCGTTGCCTCCACCTCCATCCTCCGCTCCAATTGTTTCCGGTTTGAGAACCATTGGCTTCTCAACCCAGCCTTCCTCCCCGCCACACTGCCCGCCTGGAATCGCCCCCGCTTCATACCTAACGCTGCCGGGGACCTCGCTGCCCGGATCAAGTCGTTCCGATTGGCCGCCAAGGTATGGAAACGCCGCCACCGCTTCCTCCCCCAGCTTGAAAACAACTGCAAGTTCGTGATTGATGCTCTCGACCTGTTCGAGGAGTTTCGCCCTCTCTCCGCTGTAGAATTGGACCTGCGCATGCGCTGCCGGGCCGGCCTCGCCGCGCTGATCTACGACCGCGCCGCGTACAGGAAACGGCGGGCGGAAATTTCGCGCGGTGCTCGAGGGCGACGAGAACATCAATTTCTTTCACGCTCGCGCCTTGCAACGCCTCCGCCGCACGACCATTGGCGCGCTCGACATTGATGGTGCACTCGTCGTCTCCCACGACGCCAAGGCCGCGACACTTCTCAGCTTCTACTCCACCCTGCTGGGGAGCGCGGGAAATGGCCCGATCGCCATCGATTTCGCCTCGCTCTACGTGGGCCGTGAACGGGTGGACGCCAACGCTCTTTCCGGCCCCTTCACTGTCCGTGAAATCCGCGTGGCCCTGGATGCCACGGACCGCACCAACGCGCCTGGGCCGGATGGCCTTGGGCCCTCCTTCTACCGGGCTGCCTAGGACACGTCCACCGCGCGCTTCTCCGCCTGTTTCAAAAATTTCACTCCCGCTCGGTTGATCTGGAGCTCATCAACCAGGCCTTCATCGTCCTCCTGCCGAAGAAGAGTGGCATCCTCTCCCCCAGCTCGTTCCGACCGATCTCATAGCAAAACTGCTCCGCCAAACTCCTCAGCAAGGTCCTGACCGTCCGCCTCCAGCTCCAGATCGGTCGCCTGGTCGACGTCGACCAAACCGTCTTTATCACCGGGCGCAACATCTCTGAAAGTTTCGTGTACGCCACGGAGCTTTTCCAGATGTGCCACCGGCGGCGCGCCCCCTGGAGCTCGATTTCGCGAAGGCCTTCAACTCGGTGCAATGGGCCAGCCTCCGCTCCATCATGCTCGCGCAGGGTTCCCTATGGTGTGGTGCGACCGGATTGACACGCTGCTGGTTTCGTCGCGCTCCGCCATCCTCCTCAACGGACTCCCGGGGCGGTGGTTCCAATGCTTTCGGGGGCTCCGTCGGGCGACCCCCTCTCGTCATATCTTTCCTCCTCGTCGCCGATGTCCTGCAGCGCCTGCTCCGCGGCGCGCCCCTGCTGCAACACCGGCTCGTCAACGGCGCGCCCTGCCCGGTCCTGCAGTACGCGGACGATACTCTCATCCTCCTGCGTACGGACCGGGCGGCTGCGCGGCAACTACGGCAATTGCTCGAGGCCTTTGCAGATGCCACGGGCCTTTGCATAAACTTCTCGAAGAGCGCGCTGGTGCCGATGAACGTGAGCGAGGAACTGCTGGCTGACATCCACGCCACGCTCCAATGCCGCGTCGAGGGGTTCCCCAGACTTACCTTGGTCTGCCATTGTCCGCTGACAAGCTACGTCTCGCTGCTTTCACGCCTCTCATCGCCAAGGTGGACAAGTACCTCTCGGGTGCGTGCCCTCCTGCTCTCGCCAGCCGGGAGGCTCGTGCTCCTCAACGTCGTCCTTGACGCGCTCCCCACTACGCCATGTGCGCGATCTCCCTCCCCCGGTGTCACAACCGCGCTGGACAAGGTCCGTCGTGCTTTCCTCTAGGGGCTGGTGAAAAGGTCTCGGGCGCCAGATGCCTTGTCTCCTGGGATCGCGTCTGCCGCCCCAAAGCCGAGGGCGGCCTCGGCATCCGTTCCCTCCCCGTGGAGAAGTTGTGCCTCCATGTAAAATTGCTCCACCGCCTTCACACTGCTGTTGGGGAGTCCTGGCTTCATTGGGTCTGGGCTGCCCTAGACGGGGGCCTGTTTGCGCTGCGGGGCACTCGGCGCCGCTCTGCGGCACGCACTGGCGTGGCCTCGTGCAGCTGCTGCCGCTCTACCGCGATCTCACTACTGTCGGCGACGGGCGCCGGCCTCCTTCTGGTTGGAAAGCTGGCTGCCCGGTGGGCGCCTCTCCCTCGCCACCCCGAAACTCTACTCCCACTGCACTGACAGCAATGTCACCGTGCGTCACGTGCTCGACGGCGGTCTCAACGTCTTCCTCACGCTCCGGCTCTCCCCCCCTCCCCCCCCCCCACAGCTGCTCGTCAGCGGCGCGACCTCCTCCCGTTTCCCCCTTGACGCGGTGGGCGACGCGAGGACGCTCTCGCGCTGCGGCACCCCTGATGGAAAACTGAGCTCGAGCTCCCTCTACAAACTGCACATGCTTGGTGGCCAGCTCGCCTCCTACCCCATTTTCGTCTAGAAAAACGGGCGCCGTCCAAAGTTCAGTCCTTCGCGTGGCTCCTCGTGCAAGATCGGATTCAGTGCCGGGCAAACCTCCACCAGAATAACATCCTCACGCTGCTGACAGCGGCTGCCCCATCTGTGATGCCGCTCTGGAAACTGCGGACCACATTGTGTTCGGGTGCCCCTTTGCGCAAGCGTTCTCGCGCGCGCTGGGTGCGCGGGCCCGCTGTGTGCGCGCGCGGCGGACGCCGGAACCTGTCCCCTTCCCACGGCCGCGCCGCCGATCGTCCTCCACTCTACGCCTCCTGTGCCTCTGGCACATCTGGAAGCACCGTAACGGTCGTGTTCAACGGGCTCCGCCCATCTCTGGCTGCTGCGCGCAAAGCGTGCCGCGACGACGCGATCCTGTGGCGTCCCCGGCTCCCTCCTGAGCAGCAGGATGTCGACGCCTGGCTCCGCTTCCTCCTACCCAACCCCTGTAAAGAAAAGCTTGCGTTTGGTCCTGTGCTTCCTGTCACAGCGCACCCCCCTTTTGTAAAACTCGTGGTGACAAGTGATTAATAGAAAATTCAGGTGGGAGCCTTCAGTGCTCCTCCCGGTGACAACTCAACAAAAAAAAAAAAAAAAAAAAAAAAAAAAAAACATATCAAGCTGCCCTGATCTACGCTTGAGCTCGTGTTTCGTCGCCTGATCCTAGTTCGTGTCTTGGTAGTGAACGTTTTCCTGCCCGGTGTTTGTGGCGTTGGAAGTGCTCCTGATTTGAGGTCTACATGGTTTCAGGCCGTAGAGTGTTCTTACGGTCCCAATGAGAACTTATAACACTGTTTATTTGTTTCCTTTAGTATGTCATGTTTATTAGCTCTGTAATCTTGTACGTAAGTTAGCTTCTCTTGGTGTTAATTAAGTTCAAAGAACAGTTTCAGTCTTTTGTCACTTTAATAAGTAACAGCCCGAGCGTGATATTTGTTCGTTGCAGGCCCAATTCCTTAGCTAGGATTAGCTCGCTGCTGTGATTGGATCATTGGATGCGGCATGGTCAGCACAGTCGTGGCAGCATTGCTGGGCACGTTTCAGAGGGCCGTGAAATGGCACGGCCACACACTCTGTTCTGTCCGTGTTTCCTCTTTATCTTGATGTACAAACAGCAGCATCCATGTGTTAAGACGTCTTCTTTAGTGGGTCTCTCTCCTCGTATTAGAAACATGAGGAAGGTTTACCTTTCTTCTTCTTTTTTACAGGAAAGAACAAGTCTCATAACCCAATGTAGCATTTTACACGAAGCAGCCTTACTTTCCTGTTATGGACTGAGATGACAGTAACAATCGCTCTTCTGTAATGTTTGATCATATAGACATATGCAGAAGCTGCTTGTGCATCATCACCAGCTATGGTCGCTGCATTATCACTAGACAATTGCTATTCTACAATACATTTATAGCATATAGACTGTACTGTATTATTGCATCTTTTTTCGAGTATCAGCCAACAACATTCTCTTTTATACTTTATTATTTCCACTTCCTTTTCCTGTTCTATGGCTTAATGCTGTGGTCTAATACTTCTTGTTGGACCCATTTTCTGTTGCCAGGAAAGAAGCGAGTAAATGTCAATGACGCTTGCTTTCTTTCCATCTATAGTTGTGATTTAGTTACTTTGATTATCATTGTTTTTGCTAATCAGGTATAAGGGCTTTCCCATAAGTGATAACTAGAAGGATACCCCGCGCGTTGCAGCGGGGATCCCTTAAGGTAAACAACGCTACTATACGTACGATGAAACCTGTATGATTTGCGCCCGACTCTCCACATCAACCGTCGGCATGTGAGGCTTGAGCAACGTATACCATTGGATGCAGTGTGATTGTTGTCGTACATGTTTCGTCGGATGCACATCAGTTTCGTAAAGTAAATGACATGTGTGTTTTTTTATGCAGAGACCAAGGGTCTGAACCTCCTTTTCGGAAAAATAAACAACATGATACATTACATAGTCTAAAGAAATATGAAATTTTTGGTTGATCATAATCGAGATACTAAATTTTATAAACATGCGATACATATTACCAACCATTAGTTTGCAAAATGGATGGTTTAAGAAATGTATGATATGTAGCTTGCATGTAATAATTAATAAATATTAGTGGACATGACATGGACAATTGATCGGCTAAGAGGATGGATGATGTGGATAGCTTGCATGTTGAGATAGAAAAATAATTAATACGTGTTAGTGGGGTTTTGCTTTATAAGAAGTATAGATAGCATGCTAGGTCAAAGCTCCATATGTCATTAGCTATTTAAACTTTTGTGCCTTCTATGCTTGTGGTACTTAAGCTCTCAGCGTAGTGTATTAAATCGGTAACAACGTTTTTTATAACTGTTATGAGACCATTTTCTATTCCCTTAAGAGCAGATTAATAGGGAACCAGTAATTTATGAAAAATTGAAATGCAACAACTTGACATGTTTGAAAACCTCGAGCACAAATATATGTCATCTCTTGTCATATGATCATTGTTGTTAAAATTCTATTGCCTTATTTTATATATAAATATAGTACTTAACCATTGTGCATCTATTTGTATACTTCTTTTGTTAGTTGAAACCGGGGTAAACTTATGATCTCGTTTTAAATCACTTCTTCTATGAACTGGTGAACTTTGTAAGATTATGTCTAGCCTATTATGCTTTTATAATTCCTTGTTGTATCCGCACCTCCTATAATTGACCATACTGCGATGAATCGTGTTGTAAATGATTGCACGATAAATGATCTGCCCGTGAACCAACTCTCATTCCTGAACCTAACTTCCAATATGCTTGTGTGTGTGTTTTGCAGGTCTCAGACAACGCCGCTATCGATCTGATGCCGCTGGCACCATATGATGTCTCGCCCAACATGCCATTGGCTGCTCGCTGTGGAAGACAAGGACTTCCTCCAGCACGAGGTCGGACAGCTGCGCATGCATCACCAAGTACGCCGCTGATGAGGTATAAAACTTTGAATGTTTTGCTTGAGTGGATAGATGGAACTGCAATAGTAAACTCTAGATGTATCCCTCTTGTCACTAATATAGGGTATCCCGTCTTTTCCAAATTGTTAATTACTCGCATGTTGTTAGTAGACATAATCATTTGATGCTAATATGATAATCGAGGCATCCTTTAGCTTTTGTATTTTAGGTTGAGGTACTTGAAAACATTGTCCCAATATCTGTCCTAAAAAATGTATAAGCCACCTAACCATTGTATAGCTATCTATATATGTTATGCTATTGCTATTTCTGTAGTTTGAGATATTATATACTTATTTGATGCTAACATGTGACTTGCTATCAGATATACCTAGAAGAAAGATCGGAGAAATTTGTTTCTACGGCATGAAAATGTTGTTCATCCTTCCTTTAGCAACTTAACATGCATAGCGGTTAACCAGAAAAGTTCTTTTGACTTACATGAATTGACTAAAACATTGTGGATTAGGTCATTGATATTTAAATAATTTTTTTATATCCATGATTTCTGTTTAAAGTCATTGCCTGAGACTTAATATTCCGCTTCCATTTGGTCTGTGTGATGCAACTGTTGATATACATATAGTTGTATTTTTGGTCTTTGATGTCTCCAAGATCTTTCTTGTCTTTGATGTTCGATCGGGCATTCTAAAATTGATTGTTAGTGTATACATAGCAAATGCGCTAAATGTTGTATTCCTGCTTGGAGTTGTTGTCTTCCTTCTAATTCTTTTGTGTATGCACCACCTGTAACATCCCAAGTATGAAAACTCCCCTTAGAATGTTTGTTTCATGTTTATTAAGGTATTGCATCATGTCATCATATTGTTGCATTTGTTTCTTTTGTTTTGCATCTGTTATTATTTGTTTTCACAATAAAACTCAAACAATTTCAACGGCCTTGTTTTCATACTTGTTCTGTTACAACTTTTGGAATAAAAATCTCAAATGAAAACAACCAATGTGTTCCATTTTATTCCCTAATGCTCACTCATTAACTTGTGGTTTTAATCAAACCATTAATTCAATCAATTAATTAAATCACCTTCAAATTCAAATCAAATATTTTCAAACAAAACCAATTTGAAACTATAAAAATAATAACCAAAACTTTCTCTCATTCCATGTTTTCCAATTAATTCTTTTGGGTCACCTTATTAAAAGGTTGATCTTGTTAATCATTTCAAATCTTCAAAAATCATCTAAATTGATCTATTTTCCAAACAGTACCACAGTTTAAACCTTTTTGAAATCCAAACTTATTAACTGTTTGAAATTAACATAATAAACTCACCCTAATTTTATAGGATTTTTCCTAACCCTAAAAGCCTTCTTTTCTTCCATTTTTGGTTTCAGCAAAAAAAAAAAAACAGAAATAATAAAAAGGAAACGAGCGGCAGCTAACCTACCTATCTAAGCCCAGCCCAAACTAATTCTTTCTGGCCCGATACCCCCCTGCGCTGTCGCTTTCTTCTTCCTCCAGCTGACGACAGCAGTACGACCCCCCTCTCTGCCATCCGATCATCTCCTCCCCCCTCCAGATGCTTGCCGTACCAAGCACCATGCCCCGATAAGTACCTACCCCCCCGAGCCCTACCTAACCCTAGCCTCCTCCCACACCTCCGCCGATCCTATTTTTTTTTCTTCCTCCCTGCGCCCTGCTGTTTCTCTGAACCCACCACCGTCAGTACCTCACCGCCGTCAGACCACCGCCACCTTCCCATCTCCACAGCCACCTCGAGGAGCCACCGTTCCCGGGAATGGAACCAGCGTTCCCCCAGCTCCAAGATCGCTGAAGGCGCGGAGGCGGCAGGAGGCCCGAGTCGGCGACGCCGTCAAGTTTCCTCCGCCGCCGGGCCCTGTCGCCACCTCTTCCTCGCCATCGGACAGTACATTCTCGACCACCAACCTGTGAGCGCCTTCCACTCTCCCTGTCCCGCCTCCTTGCTCTGCGGGCGTGGCCTTCGTGCCACGCCGGGGTGCGCCGCCGTACCCCTCGATCCTAGCTCGCCGTGCAGCCCCTGCGATCAACTGCCGCCCGCCCGTTTCCGTCAGAGAAACGATCTGTTCAAGTTCAGTTAACGTGCGTCGATGCTACCTCTTTCTTCGTCGGTTTCACCTCCCATCACGACCACACGTTCAGCCGCAGTGGTTTCGTTCGGTGCGCGCGTGAGCTAGGTCTCGGGGTCGAATCCCCCCGGCCGCGCAAGGCCAATCTTTTTTGCCATTTCTTCCGCGCGGACGGCCCCACGCGTCATCGACACCTGTGGCCACCTCACAGCGCACCCGCCCCGTTGGCACGCCACAGTGGCACGGGCCCGCACGGCAGCGACTCAGGCCAGGAGTGCACTGGGTGTAACACGCCCAGGGGCCCCTCTGCAATTCCGTTTCCTTCTTTTTAGGTCCCTGCATTTACTTTTTGGCGCCTAAAATGGAAATGTGAATAACTTTCAAATGCCAAATCCAATTAAGATAAATAAAATATGCACACTGGTCTAAATCAAATTCTCTATCTAATGTTGCCATTTGTTTACTGTTTTGAAATTCCAAAATGCAATTCAAATTTGAATTCAAACAATACAATTGCAAATTGCTAAAATCAATAACTAATTCATTATTAATTCAATAATTGCAAATAAAATATGTTTTCCATACCATTTCAACTCCCCTTTTCAAATATAATTTTTGTTTCCTGTTTTGAATAATTAAAATTGCCTAACCAATTTAAATCTTGTTTAATTCAATTAATATTGCTAAAACCATAACTTGCTCAAATTAATTTATTTTTTTAACATGTAAAATATGTTTTCCAACCAGAAAAACCTAACCTTTCCAAATATGAACTTGGTTTAATATTTTGAACAACTAAAATTCAATTAACATCCACACTTGAATTAATTCCAATTAAAACTTGCTTAATCTTGTTTACTTAATAATTAAATCATTCTATTTCCTTTTGCAATAATTGAAACATGTAATCCACCTAAAATGTTTTGCTCTATTCAATTATAAACTTTGCCATCTGTTTTGCACAATTTAACTTGATGAAAACAACAACTACTTGTATAACATCATTGAGTAATCAAGAATTTCCAAACTTAATACATGTTTTCTTAATTTGTTAACTATCATTCCAATTGCATCTAATATTGTTATCTTATTGTTTTCATCATGCATGCATCATGTTTAACCACTTACACTTGTTAACTAATTGTAGATCATTGCTTCAACCTTAACATGTGCATCCATATGCAACTCACATTGCATATGGGTTCAATTAAATTGTGTTACCTTGTCAATTAGTTTACTTTGATGCATCTATTAACATGACATGCATCATCCCATGTTTGTGCACTTATGCCATGTATTGATTGTTCGTCTTTTCGATTGTGTGTTTGCTTCTTCTCGCTTTAGACGACGACGTTGAGACGGACGATCTTTACGGTACTTCTTCACAGGATTTTAGCTCAGTACCGGGCTACTGAGTTTGCAGGCAAGTTATCACTCACATGAATCATCGAGTTCCTTTCCACACTTGTTGTCGATACTATCCTTTTGTCTACTATTGCTAGCCCTATGTATCGTTGCTTGTTCTCCGAACCCATCACATGATTCCCTGAACCCATGATATTGCCTCACCTCCATACCTACAGCCATTGCTTGTGCCTGTTCTTATCTAGCATGCTTAGGGTTGCTTTTGCTCGAGCTCGTTGTCGGTTACTTCTTTTGCTATTATTATTGTTCCGGGGGCTCGAATGTTAATCAATCAATCCTGATAATGCTAATGGTAATAATAATTTGATGATAAGGCACCGGCAGGAGGCCCTAAGTGGTTTTGAGGCCTGCTAGTGTCGACCCTAATAGGAAAAGGGTCTTGTCTACTGATCCATGATGAGCGCACTACCCGCATGTGGGAAGCGAGTATGGGCGCCCCCCTCAACTTGACCCGATTCGCATCTCGTCCAAATCGCCTCATTTAGTTCGGGTTTTCCATTTGCTGCATGCATGATCTTGCGAGCCCTTGGCGCCCGGGTGGAACTTTCGTAGTCGGCATATAGGGGGACACGTTCTTAGAGTGCTATGAGGGTCCATTTTCTTCTGGGCTCGATTAGCCGTGCGCCCAAGGTGCTTTGGGCTTGATGCGAAGAAGGGTTGGGTTGTGTTGAGTGCCCCGCTTGGTGGAGTGGCCGCTCCATCTGGCGGGATATTCATGCGTGTACGGTTACTATGGTGCAACCCTGCAGGGATAATCTTCTCGAGAAGCCGTGTTTTCCGCGGTTATGGATTACTTGGTGAAAGTACTGGCTAACAAGTACTCAGGACAACTTCAACTTAATGATTAATCATGTTACACCCAATGATTAATAACTTGACTAGTAATAGGTTTATTCACACAATAACTTGACTCATATCTAATCCAACTGTGTGAGTTATCCTCGGATTGCTTCTTCGGATAAGGGGCGAGATCCAGGATGGGTTTGTTTGAAGTTATCTTTCAGTTGGTTACAATCACTCGATCTTATCTTCTATCTATTAGCCGGAACTTGTAGTTATCTCTGTAGTTGGTTAGCAGCCCGCTGCAGCTTTTATATCACCCCTTCCTTCCGTTGATCCCAAGCATCTATGCTTGTGTTGACGGGTAACTCTTTGATGAAGTGTGAGTCTTGCTTGCCAGTACATCAAATGTACTGACCCCGTTGGGGCTGTGGTTTACGCAGACTACGACTACGGCTACGATGATCACCAGGATGGCTACTTCGTGGAGTTCGACGAGACTGCAGACGAGTAGATAGCGGACCCGGGCAGGATCCGAAGACTACGTGGATGGGCTTCGTCTTCTTTATTTCTCGGCTTCTTAAGCCTATTTGGATTTGTCTGTACTCAGACGCCGTTGTTTGCTTCCGCTGATGTAATGAATGCTATGTTGGGACAAGTGTCCTCTGAATGGGTGTATCTGCTATTCTCTGCCTTATTGAAGGCTATTTGCAATATTATTTCATTCTTTTGTGTCTTAGAGACATTATGTGGTATCATTTCGTTCCAAGCTGTTGACGTACAGTGCGTGCTTGATATGAAGTACGTCGACAGCAGTGCTCGGGATTTCTAGCGGATAGTTTACATCGACGATGGAATAGCAGGGCTTGTGTTGTCGCGCATAAGCGCAGGCCTACCAGGAAGCTGGGACGTGGGAGCAGGTATGCCCCATAATCCAAGCACTTGCTATCCAGTTCGGCCCGATGAGTATCCTCTAGAAATCAGGGTGCGACACCACCTGAGTTCTTCATTCTCAATATAACTCATCCCAAATTCTTTCGAATATGTAGGACATGTCAAAGCTGAATCGAGGAATCGGATGCAACTTCGCTAGTTCCAGGGAGAAACTCCTATTTCGTCGACAACTGTTGTTCACTAGTGGAAACAGGGTCATTTGTCCCGGGTCGTAAGTGCCAATTGTCCCGGTTGTGCAACCGGGATGGGCTAGCCGGGACAAATGGCCCTCCCCCATTGGTCCCGGTTGTGCCAGGACCCGGGATGGTAAGCCTGGCCCACGTGGCGACTCTGGGCCAGGGACGGCCAGGGAGTTCGTCCCGGTTCGTTTTAGGAACCGGGATGGATGCCTTCTTAAAAAAAATTATATTCCGCCCATTTTCCCTGCCGCGGCAGGTTTTTTTTGGTTCGTTTTTTTCGGCTCCTGTCTCGCAATCCCCAACCGGCCTCCCCTTCACCAACAGCGTCCAGGCCCACGTCTTTAATTAAGCCCACTGGCCACATTTTTGGTCAAAATGGCCCACTGGCCCGCGTCTTTTATTATATTCGGTCAACGGTTCGCAGGGGTCAAAAGGGGCCACTGGCCAGCGGCCTAGTGGCTTGCTCGCTCGGTCCCTTAAATTAGGACCACAGGGACGGTCAAAGGGCCCACGGCCGCCTCGTCTTCCCGCCCCCCTTCACTTCACCACGCGCGCGTGGCCAGCTGCAACCGCCGCCACGCCTCGACTCCCCCCCCCCCCCGCATTCATGGCCAGCTGCAACCGCCGCCACGTTCCGTCCGCCGGTTGGCATGCCAGTCTCCCCCGGGTCCTTTTTAAAGGGCCCCCGCCGCCCGTACAACCCATTCACCCCGGCCGCGTCCCAGCCAAAGCAACCCTAGCCACCATGTCCCGCTGGTTCAAGCGCCCCAGGAACGACCACGAGGCCGGGTCCTCGAGCGGCGCGCGCTCCGGCGTTCCACCGCCGCCGGCGGAGGCCTTCGGCTTCGACCCGGGGTTTCCCGTGCGCATTCCCGTGCCGCCGGCCCCGTCCAGCAGAGAGGCCCTGGGCAAGGAGATCGACCGCCGGCGCGCGCTCCTGCCGGTCCGCCTCCTCAAGGACCGCGCGTACGCGCGGAGCTCCCCCTACTGAGCTACCTGGCTCCAGCAGGAGCACGAGCAGCGCCGCCGCTCCTACATCCCCACAGCCGAGCAGGTGGGCACCGCGGACTACCCTGCGCCACCGCCGGGGAGGGAGCCGGAGCTTTGGCTCCTGGTGGACGACATCGCCGACCACGTCGACGAGGAAGACAACCCCGAGCTCCGGGACAACATGGAGGAGGCCTTAGAGGCCTCCCGCCGCTCCCTCGTCGAGGACGAGGTCAAGCGGTGGGAGGCGGTCCTGGCCGCCGCTGCCGCCGACGCCAACGCCATGCCGCCGCCCCCACCCCCTTCGGCGCCTGCCCCTTGGTGGCAGACCATGTACGCCGACATGGAGGCCTCCGAGGACCAGCCACCGCCGCAGCCGCTGCCCCCCGGCCTGGAGTACGGGATGACCTGGGCCTGTACCGGCGGCGTATGGTCGCCGGAGGAGCTGCCCCCGCCACCTTCGCCGCAGCAGGAGATGCTGCCCCCGCCACCGCCGTACGCGCCCCCGGTGCCTCCGCAGCCACCGACGGGCCCGCCCCAGCCGCCTGCCCACCTGTGGCAGCCACCCCCTACCAATGCATCTCCTCCGACGAGGAGGAGTAAGCCGGCGCCGGTGCGCCCCCCCCTAGACTAAGCTACCCACCACCCCCCAAGAAAACGGCCGGCCGCCTGTGGCCGCGCTGCCGCCCCCTATATGCAAGCACGGTCGGTCGCCTGTGACCGCGCCGCCCCCCTATATGTAAGCACGGCCGGCCGGCTGTGGCCGCGCCGCCCCCCTATATGTAAGCAAGGCCCCTGGGCCTTTTTTTAATATATATTTGTGTCCCTAGTCCAACGTGTCCCTAACCCAACCCCACCGGCGGAACCAGCGCCGGCGGGATCTTCCTACTCGTTCCCTCCGCCGGCAGGGCTTCGCCAAGCCATTTCCGCTGTCCTGGGTGGTCGCTCGGCCTGGAGAGAGGGCCGAGATATTTATACACCTGGGCCTCTAGTCCCGGCCCGTGCTACCAACCGGAACTAGAGCCCCTTTGGTCCCGGTTGGTACCACGGGCCGGGACCAAAAACTAATTTCGAATTTCGGTGGCACCCTGCGCGCCCAAAAAATTTTAGCGCCAAAATTTGAAAATGGTTAAGTTTGCACATTTAGAACTTCTATATACTTTCGAATTTGACAAAAATTCCAACATGAAAATGCTAGAATTTGCATAACTAATTTAAATTCATTTTTCGTTTAACTAAAATAATTATTCTAACACCACACTCTCTCACACCTCCAAGCAAAAAAAAAGATGGAAGGGGGAGCGGCTGGGGCAGTATATATAGGGGAAGGGGGGCATTGGTCTCGGTTCATGGACTGAACCGGGACAAATGTTCATGCGCGTGCCACGTGTCATGTGGCTAGGCATTGGTCCCGGTCCGTGGCACGAGCCGGGACCGATATGTCCCCCACGAACCAGGACCAATGCCCCTAGGCGATTCCTGTTGCCCTAGGCGCACGAACCGGGACCAAAGCATGGCATTTGTCCCAGATTCGGTTGCAACCGGGACAGCTGCCCCCTGGCCCCCTGGACGAGAGGGGTTGTTTCCACTAGTGGTTGTTATCGTTTTGTATGATGTATCTAGGATAGTTTTTGTCTAGCATGTTGTGGATTGCCAGTCTGTGTTTGATGTCTGCCACATGAAGTTTTGCTAATCAATTATATTTTATTTGCTCAAGGTCAAGTTAATTCATGTATTTTTGTTTGTTGGTAGTGAAACTGGATGGAGTTAATTCATGTATGTATTATGTTTGTATCATTGGCAAAGCTATTTGTGAATGGCCCAATACTCTATAATGGCATGTCCCAAAGAGTATTGGACCAAAATATACTTGGGCCGTAAAAAGGCCATGTACAAAAGAATTGGATTAGAGAAATGGGCCAAAATGATGGGCTTGGACCATTCAGCTGATCAGAATTGACGCTAATAAAATAATAAATAGGTCAAATTCTTGGGCTTGCCATTTAAAATTGATAGAAAAAAATAATAGATGCACTAAACTATTGAGCTTGGCCCATGTAGAAGACTGAAATGGACCGGGCTGATTATGTGCCACGTTAGCTTTGCCACGTTGGATCTGATTTTGTTTGGTCAGACTGCGACTAACCAAAAAATTGGTCTTAGAGTCTTTGACCTTTTATTTTGGCTATGGAAGGTCACTTTGGTTCAATGCTGAGGCTCCTAACCTGACCAACCTATTTTGGTCACATAAATGTCGAAAATAATTATACGTGACCATTCAGTGACCAGTATGGGGAGTCACAAGATAGCATACCATGCATGTGTCCTTGCTAGCATCATAGTTTATATCATGTGGGCTTGGAACTTCTGCTGGCAGGCGTCATGGTGTCCCCATAGTGTCAGCATGGGGACTTGTTGTTCGGAGTTGTCTCTAGTGGAGGCCATAGTTGTGTCCCGGTGTTATCTTATTTCTAAAAATTGATAAGTTACTTGTTAGTAAATTAATATTCACTAGTAGAAATAGAGACAAAGGATTTTACCTTTAGTACCAGTTCAATCACGAACCGGTACTAAAGGTAGAATTAGTACCGGTTCCACAGCAGAGGGCACCGGAAAACTTCATTACCGGTTCTTTCGGAATGTTTAGTACCGCTTCGTACCGGTTTGTGACACGAACCGGTACTAAAGGTTTTCGCGCCAAATTTGCTACGGATGTGGGGCCGGCGCTGGACCTTTAGTACAGGTTCGTATCAGGAACCGGTTCTACAGGTTTCCAGTCAATATCTCAACAAGAGCACACCCGAGAGCTCTCTCAATTCATTCCATCGCATTTCCAAAAAATATTCTCTCCTCTCACACTCCACCAAATCTTCCTTTTTCTCCACCATTTTGTTAAGATTGGAAGCAACCATCTATACAAGGGTTAACAACAATATCCTTTCTTCCGGCATTCCTAATTTAGCTCATTTCCTATATTTTAACTCGTTTCAATTTTTTAGTGCTAGCAAGGTGTTTGATGAAATGTTTAAATTAGAGATTTCATTTGTTTTATATGAAATTTGAGCTTAAATCAAAATATGTTTTGTTGGTTTTAGTATCTTCCCCGTCCTCACTTCTATCGATCGACGACATCGTCCCTAGCCGGCATCACCTCGGTGAGCCTACTTGGTTTTATGTTTTATAGAAAAACTTAGTTTTATGTGATAGATCCATATATATTACTTTATAATTTTCTTACTTGTATGATTGTATTTTTTATGTATAGTGCCATGGTTTTGATATCTGTGCCCATTGGCCCTTGTCCGGGATATGATTCGGATGTGGTATACTTTTATAACTATGTGTTTCATTTCTTTTTATGACAATTATGCCGACCAACTTGACATAGATAGTTTATCTAGGAGGTAGTTGAACCTGAAATTCCAACCGACCCTCTGGTAGAGATGCTAAATTTATTTGAGAAATAAAATAATGACTTTAAAGAAAAATTGAAGAGAAGTGAAGATCTTCGTCTGCAATGCCTAGAAGAGAAGATGAAATTTTACTTGAAGCTTGCTGACGTCGTCGATGATCATCATATAAATATGGAAGCAATGCGCTTGAAGATTAAAAAGATTATAAAATATGCCATTAATCAAGAGGCTTGGTATCCTTATGTTGTAGGTTCAGTAGTTACCTTAGTTGCGATTTTCATCGCATTTTTCGTTGGTTTTTATTTTTGATAGTTGTATGTTAGTTTGAGTGTATGTTTTGTGATAACTATGTATTACATTTAGTCAGTACTCCACCTAACTTTAATTTGATGGACATGTATATTAATTAATTTGGTCACTCATCTATGATGTAGTAGTGTAATTAATGATTCTTAATATACTTATATAATGTAGATGAACCGACAATGGATGTATAGTGACTGGCGTTCTCCCGAGTTTCTTAATGGCATGCATAATTTTCTCCACGTGGCTGAGGCGAGCAAACGGTCGAATGGTTTCATGTGTTGTCCATATAGTGCCCGTAAGAATATGAAGGATTACTCTAACTCAAGAACTATTCACTTCCAGCGTTTTGAGAACGGTTTCATGTCCAACTATAATTGTTGGACGAATCACGGAGAAAGAGGGGTTATAATGGAAGAGAACGAAGAAGAAGAGGATAATGAAAACTATGCTATGTACCTGAACACGGTGATAGGACAATGGGGGGAGACGAAGATGAAGAAGAGCTCGTCTTTTATGAGCCCGATGATGATTTAGCTCGGGCCATCGATATGCGAAGACTAACTGCGGAAGTTAAAAAGAGAAGTTAAAGTTGGAGAGAATGTTAGAGGATCACAAAATTGTTGTACCCAAATTGCGAAAATGGCCAGAAAAAGCTGGGTACCACACTGGAATTGCTACAATGAAAGGAAGAGAGTGGTCTAGCTGACAAGAATTTTAAAAAGTTGTTGAAAATAATAAAGAATATGCTTCCAGGGGAGAATGTATTGCCCTCTAGTACTTACGAAGAAAAGAAGGTTGTCTTCCCTCTAGGATTAGAGGTGTAGAAAATACATGCTTGCATCAATGACTGCATCCTCTACCGCGGCGAGAAGTACGAGAATTTGAATGCATGCGCGGTATGCGGTGCATTGCGGTATAAGATCAGGCGAGATGACCCTGGTGATGTTGAGGGAGAGTCGCGACCCAGGAAGAGGGTTCCTGCCAACGTGACGTGGTATGCTCCTATAATACCACAGTTGAAACATTTGTTTTCATACAAAGAGCATGCCAAGTTGTTGCTTTCCATCTATAGTTGTGATTTAGTTACTTTAATTATCATTGTTTTTGCTAATCGGGTATAAGGGCTTTCCCTTGGTGATAACTAGAAGGATACCCGCGCTTTGAAGCGGGGATCCCTTAAAGTAAACAACGCTGCTATACGTACGATGAAATCCGTTTTATTTCCGCCTGACTCTCCAGATCAACCGTCGGCATGTGAGGCTTGAGAAACGTATACCATTTGATGCAGTGTGATTGTTGTCGTACATGTTTCATCGGATGCACATCAGTTTCTTAAAGTAAATTACATGTGTGTGTTTTTATGAGAGACCAAGGGTCTGAACCTCCTTTTCGGAAAAATAAACAACACGATACATTACATAGTCTAATGAAATATGAAATTTTTGGTTGATCATAATCGAGATACTAAATTTTATAAACATGCCATATTATAAACCATTAGTTTGCAAAATGGATGGTTTAAGAAGTGTATGACATGGAGCTTGCATGTAATAATTAATAAATATTAGTGGAGATAACATGGATAATTGATTGGCTAAGAGGATGGATGATGTGGATAGCTTGCGTTAGCTAGTTGTATGTTTGTTTGAGTGTATATTTTATGATAACTATGTATTACATTTAGTCAGTACTCCACCTTACTTTTAATCCGATGGACCTGTATATTAACTAATTTGGTCACTCATCTATGATGTAGTAGTGTAATGAATGATTCTTACTATAGTTATATAATGCAGATGAACAGACAATGGATGTATGGTGACTAACGTTCCCCAGAGTTTCTTAATGGCATGCATAAAATTTTCTCCACGTGGCTGAGGAGCAAGCGGTCAAATGGTTTCATGTGTTGTCCATATAGTGCCTGTAAGAATATGGAGGATTACTCTAACTCAAGAACTATTCACTTCCACCTGTTTGAGAACGGTTTCATGTCCAACTATAATTGTTGGACGAATCACGGAGAAAGAGGGGTTATAATGGAAGAGAACGAAGAACAAGAGGATAATGAAAAACTATGCTATGTACACTGAACACGGTGATAGGACAATGGGGGGGAGACGAAGATGAAGAAGAAGAGCTCATTTTTTATGAGCCCGGTGACCATTTAGGTCGGGCCATTCGTGATACGAAGATTAACTGCGGAAGTGAAAACGAGAAGTTGAAGTTGGAGAGAATGTTAGAGGATCACAACAAATTGTTGTACCCAAATTGCGAAGAACGCCAGAAAAAACTGGGTACCACACTGGAATTGCTGCAATGGAAGGAAGAGAGTGGTCTAGCTGACAAGAATTTTGAAAAGTTGTTGAAAACAATAAAGAAGATGCTTCCAGGGGACAACGTATTGCCCTCTAGTTCGTACGAAGAAAAGAAGGTTGTCTGCCCTCTAGGATTAGAGGTGCAGAAGATACATGCTTTCATCAATGACTGCATCCTCACCGCGGCGAGAAGTACGAGAATTTGAATGCATGCGCGGTATGCGGTGCATTGTGGTATAGGATCAGGCGAGATGTCCCTGGTGATGCTGAGGGAGAGTCGCGACCCAGGAAGAGGGTTCATGCCAACGTGATGTGGTATGCTCCTATAATACCACGATTGAAGCATTTGTTTTCAAACAAAGAGCATGCCAAGTTGTTGGTTTCCATGTATAGTTGTAATTTAGTTACTTTTGATGAGGGGATAGTAACCCGGTATGCCGACTCTCAGGTGAGATCCGGCCCAAACGACGGATGGATCAAATCCGGCTAAGGACAAAGAAGCTTCTAGAAGGCCCAGGACTTGTAAGGATCGTAACCCGGATTGTGGGTTACGGTAAAGAAAGTTAGGGTTCGTATGAAGAGTTCGAATAGGACTCGAGAAGCGCTTTGTAAGGCAAGTCAAGGGGGATATGAGTACTATATAAACCAACCCCTGGGCTTCGCCTAAGGGAGATTCAAGTCATAACTGTAACACCTATTATCGAGTATCCAGTATAATCATATCGAGATCCGGCGAGTTGTTTTCCGGCTCTTAGATTGCTTTCCGCCATGTCTTCCTTCGAGCTAAACCCTCTCCCAAATACCTGTGTCGACTTGCCCCTAGATCAGTTACCCCCGGTAACATCTGCCGTGATTATCCCACGACAGTTGGCGCCCACCGTGGGGCCTGCGTCCAAAGGTGTTTACATCACGGGAGAAGCTCGGAAGAACATGAGGAACCTCGTCGTCGGAGAGAAATCTACGTCAACAACCAAGGAGAGAAGATGGTAGACGATTCTGGCTGGGGGCCAGAGTCGGATCACCTCGAAACCGGATCCGTCGTGACAGTCGGCCGCATCAACGTCTTCATCGGTATGGTATGTGCTTCCAATTTAAGCCGTGATAATCTTGAATCTGATTCTGTGTCAGGGGAGGACACGCGTGTTCAATCGGAAAAAGAAGAATCGATCGGAACAACGGGTCCGACAGAGGGGGGGAAGGTGCCGAGTCTATACGGGATTTATCGGAGGACCGATACGAGAAGGAAAATAGCGAAGAGGAAGAACGGTACGAATCTACGCCAAGCATTATGCGCCGGGTTGCAGTTTATGCGGCCCCCGCAATCAATACCAATCAAGGAAACGCAGCCGTGGCGCCAGTCGGGGCGGCGCAGGTGCTGGCTCAGCAACAAGGTACGGCTGGCCCGATTTTGGCCCAGGTCGATGGAGAATCGGCATCAGTCACCAGTCGCCCAGCGGAGGAGGAGCGACACGCAAATATGTTTGGGTTCCAAGCAAACCGGACACCAGGGGCGGGCCCCTCGAATCCGCGTCACCCAGCTCTGTTTGATTAATAATTTGATCTTGGATCCCACAGTCCTAGCTACAGTTATCACCCAGAAAACGCAGCAGAGCGTGTAAGAGATCTGGACGTGGCTCGTCGTGCATTGGAGCAGCAAAGAAGGCAGGTAGAAGCAGAAAAGCAGGGGATGGCAGCGCGGCAGCGGGAACTGGATGACCTAGAGACCCGGCTTCGGGAGGAAACGACGAGGATTCACCAAAGGCACCGAACTATGTTACCGGCAACAGGAGGGGTTATCAACCCGACTGCCCTGGTGTTCACGCCTCAAGATCAGCCAATCCCACCGGCGAACCAAGGGACCATACCGCAACCAGCAACGGGAGTGCAGCCGGTAAACGCGCCAGCCGGGTTACCCTTGCCTCGGACGGGGGCGACAGCCGGCAACATCATGCCGCCTCCACCATCGCGATTCCGTACCCCAGCAGGTCACTACAACAACCCCATGGACAACGTGTATGCAGCAACACTCGCATTTAAACCAGATTCCTGTAAGAGACTCGCCGCACGCAGAAGAAACCCGGCGAGCGATAGATCTGCTGCACACCGCGGTAGCACAGCAAGTCAATTATCCAGATCACAGAAGTGGGATGCATGGGACGCCATACGTAAGTCAACAACAGGGCAACGTCCAAACAAGCGCGGCACGACGAAGGAAGAGCAACAGCAGATGCCACCCCCACCGCGCGTCCAGACAGTACCGGCAGTATCAGCAGCACAGGCAGTAGTGGACAGCTCCAGGGCCAGAAGAGCCGGGGCCGGGTCTGCAGCACACGATCCACCGGTGGCTCCTCACCCCGTGGCACCCCCGGCCGGGTCACGCATTTCCCGGGCGAGACCAGCCCCAACCACCCTTGCGGGACCCAAGTGTCTCTCGGATGATCAGAGCGGAACCTTACCCGGAAAAGTTCAAAGAACCGGGGAAAGTAGTGAATTACGAGCCAACGATGGATCCGGAAACATGGTTAAGCAGCTACGAGATGGCAATGTCAATTCGCAACGCATCCGAGAATCTCCAAGCCAAGTTCATGTACTTAATGATGTCAGAGGGAGCAGCAAAGTTATGGTTCACCAATTTACCGGAAAAGTCGATCAAGTCGTGGGAGGAGCTAAAAACCGCATTTATCAAGCACTTCCATGGGACCTGTAGGAAGTTATTTACTATTGATGACTTAGAAAGGTGCGTCCAGAAGAAAGGAGAGTCAGCACGAAGCTGGGTACGCCGGGTTATGGAGATACTCCACTCATCTACAGATATCCAACCAAAGGACGCACTACAAGCTATGGCGAAAACATGTAAGTATGTTCCTTTAGTACAAAAGCTAACCCGCATGAAATCCAGCAGAAATGCAGCGGAGGTTACGATGGGAGAGTTAATGGATGCATGCAACAAACACGCTGCAACGGATACTACAGAAGAGGAAGTTGATGACAAGAAGGCAAAAGCAAACGCAAGTAGCAGTGGGAAGACCGGCAATGGATCGGCACCAAACAACAATGGAAATAGCCAGAACAAGCGCCCGTTTGAGGGGAGTTCCGAGTTTGTGGCCAATACAGAGGCCGGGTCTTCGAGACCTAGATCCGAAGGGAATTTTAATACCGGAAATCACAATGGGGGACACTACCAAGTACCCCCAAGACCAAGCAACAGTTGGGACATATTTAGGATGGCGTGCCCGAAGCATAGCAGGAATGGCAAGCCGGCCAATCATTCATTGGAGCAGTGTGCCGACTTACAAAGGTGGAAGAACGAGGAAGTGAACAGGGCCATGCGAGGTGCGGCCGAGGAGGAGGTCCGGGTCCAGGTGGAAATTCGGGCAACGGGCCGCCCCCAGCCGGCAATTCGCCAGTTGGAAATCAAGGTAACAATCAAGGGGGAGCGGGAGGATTTCAAGCTAACCCCAAACAGCTGGGTCAGTATCATGTGCACATTACTGGAGGTTCTAGCAAGGACAAGAAGATACTGAAACAAGCAGTTAATTCAGTCTCCTCCGCTGTTCCAAGATATTTGAGGTGGTCAGAGCAAGAGGTAACATGGAGCAGAAGAGATCACCCGGATAGGATTGACCACCCGGGAGTCTTGGCTTTGGTAGTGGCGCCCAAGGTCAATGGTTACGAGCTGAAGAAAGTCTTGATGGATGGAGGGAGTAGTATCAATATCCTATACTGGGAAACTTTTTCTGCGCATGGGCTTAAAGGAATCACAGTTGCAAAAAAGTACAACAGTTTTTCACGGGATAGTGCCGGGTCATTCGGCATGCCCGAAGGAAAGTGGCATTGGAGGTAGCTTTCGGGGAGTCAAAGGACAATTATCGAATCGAGTGGCTTACCTTTGAGGTAGTAAAGTTGCGCAGTCCTTATCATGCATTGTTTGGAAGACCGGCTTATGCCAAGTTCATGGCAAGACCGTGTTATGTGTACCTACAACTGAAAATCCCGGGTCCCAAGAAGACCATTACAATACACGGAAACCGGGATATAGCAGCTGAGTGCGATGAGGGAGACGCGGCAATGGCCGAGCAAGCCTGCAGGAAGGAAGAGCTCAAACATTACCGTTCTCAGGTAGACCTAGAAGAGAGGACAACGTCAAAAAAGCCAACCCCTGAGGGGGACAAAGCAAAAGTTAGGGCAGAAAAGGACCTTAAGATGGTAGGTTTCATCAGGGGCGAGCTTTCCAAATCCCCTAACAGAGAAGAAGAAGTACTGCTACACGCAGCCGATCACGTTTCAAGGACGGTATACCCGGATTGGCTACCAAATCCCATATTCATTTTGAAAGGGTCTAGCGAATGGAGAATATGTATCGGTCACGCCAGTGTGAGGCCGATTCCCGAGAATAACTAAGGCAGTGTAATCGACGGCAGGTTTCAGACGCGCTCTTTTCCTTACCAGGGTACCTAAGGGGACTGGAAGGTTTTTAATGAGGCGGCCTGCTGATTCAAAAAAGAAATTTTTATCAATAAAAGAAGATGGTTTCGAGTCTTATCATGGTCTTTGCTTCAGTTACAAGTAAGTAACATTGTTACTATCAATACATCAGTATCATCGAAATACATTACATGAATATAGGTCTCCGGGGGGTGATCTGCTTCAATAAGTAATCACAAGACCCGGAGACCCGGCCATGATGCCTATAAGTTATGGGGGCTGATTACTCGAAAAAACGGGTACAGCTGCAATCCTATAACTGGACAAAGGAGCCAAATTTCTTGGTTATTCTTACTTAAGCTCGATGTGACTCGCACTAAAGTGGCATGATCTGTTCGAGTACGATCACAATCAAATTATGCAGCCCAGTGTGGCTTGCTTGATCTTGTTTTTCGTATAGACGCAACGACATGGTATCCACGCGAAAGCGGCTTATAGTACAAGATAATCAAAAGGGTCATCTAAACCACAAGTCCATGCAGAGTATAAGGCTAAAAAAAGCGGAAACTCAACAAATATTAAGCATGACTTCAGTATTTATGTAAACAGATATTGGTATTCAGCTTGGTAAACAGCAGTATGTCATCTGAGAAAGGCCACGCCCTATATAGCTCGTACTTTGGGTCATGGGGACTGGGGACTTCGAAACAGAAACAAACTGTTTTAACTACCCAAGCTGAAAACCTTAATTTCCGAGTATTGGGGACTTAAAGAAAGGTTCCTCTATCAAAACCTACGATACTCGGTTAGCCGAAGTCTCAAAAGGAAACTGAAAACAAGAGTTCGAAGTATCGAGAATAAGCTTATAAGTCACAAGGATCGAGATTATCAAAAGCCAGGGGAGGCAAAGAGTTATCATAAGATTAATAAGCATACAGTCATAGTATCAGCGTCAATGGTGCACAAGCGCACCACCAAAAATCATATCAGTCTCGAGAACACAAAGCGTTGGGTAGCGTCCTACTCGGCGTCCTGAGAGTGGTCCTCGGGTCTGAATCTTGGACTTGCTCCTTGGCCTTACCAGCAGCTTTACCCGGGCTCTTCACTTTGGACGAACAGGCGGAGGCACGGCTGGGGTAGAGGTAGACGGCTTTACGCCCAGTTCTGCTTCCCTCTTTGCAGCCTCTTCCTTCCTCCTAGCCAGATCAGTCGACCATTTGTCCAACATATCAATAGGGGGAGGCGCCTCCACCAGGATAACCTTGCCTCAGAATCATACGAGCTCATAATTGTGTTTAGATCCATCTTGTCGGCCAAAGCTGTGGCTGAAGGACGTACCGCAGATTGTATAGCTTTGAAATCCTGGGGCTTGAATTTGGACCCGTCAGCTTTAAATTCTGGGAACCCGGATACTATCTTTGCCGGGTCAAGCTTTGGAAAATAAGCCTTCGCCAGCGTTAAAGCCGGGTCACCCCAATTCGGCAGGACGAACGCTTCAGTATTTCAATCCATCCAGGTGCTGTGGAAAAGGCCTGTTATAAGGGTCTCCTCGCCCGGGTATACCTCAGCAGGCCACTTGATAGCATCCAGCAAAGTTTCGTGCCGGCAAAAAACGTCCGGAGCACAGTTTTCAGAGTTTTTACTTGAGTAATGGCATTCTCCTCCGGAGCAGCAAGGTTAGCACCTGCAATCCAAACATGTGAAAGCATATCAGTCAGGTTGGTTATTACAGCGGCAAGATAGAGGTACGCAAATTAATCGCAAATAGCAAACTTACTTAGCAAGATACGGTAAGTGTCGTAAGCTGAGCCGACAGGTTATTCAGCGAGGACTGGGCAGCATGGTACTTCTTCTTGTATGAGGAGACATCTTTTTTCAAAGTCTTTATCTCCGCTTCAAGGGCCTCCTACGCTTAACTTCAGCCAGCAAGAGCTGCTCAGCCTTAAGTAACGCTTCATCTGACTGAGTAATCTCTGCCTGCAAAGGCCGGGTGAAGCTGTAAGCCGGATATCGCGAGAGTATTTTATCTGAGGAAATGATTGCCGGCAAGTACTATGCGAAGTACCGAGGATAATTAAAAAAAAAAAAATTATACTCGGGACTTGGGGACTGGATGTATAATAAGGAGTATCAAGTGAAAATTACCTGATGTGCTGCAGCCATACGTTCTAAGACAGTCCCTTCTGAAGCTTTCATGGCAAGAAGAGCGCTCATCAGCTGGTTAAAGTCAGCGTTATCCGAGTTAGATGGCTCGGGTACCTGGAAAGTGGGGAAAAGGAGCATTTCTTGTAACAGGAGGTGGCACCCGGGTCATCCGAATGTCGGAGTCTGGTCCCCCTCCCGCGCTTGAAGCTGCCCCCTTCTCCTTCTCGCTCGTGTGCGAAGCGATTGGATACTCGGCGTCATGCCTAGCTGGCTCCGGTGGCGACATTTGCTCGTCGCAGCCGTAGTGAAGGCATCATCAGCCGACTCGCCCTCGACCGGACTTTAGCTTCGGTGTCCTCTGGTCGCTACTAATAACCGTGGCTCTGAAGAAGGTGCAAAGGCGTAATTAACTTTGGTTATGGAAAGAAAGGGGATGAAAGTTCGGTATAATATCCGGAAAAGGCGTTTACCCGGTGTTTACTGGGAAGTCGAGGGGAAGCCGTCACTAGACCCGGAAGAGACTGAGAAATGGCAAGAGAGGTTGGGATTACGTTACAAAGGAATGATTGGAAAGAAGTTTTGTTTACAACAATACCAGGGTGTTGAAACCGGGGGGCGGCGAAGCAACCGGGTTAGGGGTCTCGTTGCCCGGATGATTCCAGGTTACTCGGCGCCTAGTCATGGGTGGATCCTTCAGTTATGATCAAAAGGGGTGAAGTGGGTTAGCCCCGGAGTGACGTTATGGGAGCAAAAAACCAAAATGTAAGGGGATGAAGTAAAAACCTGGAGGGCTATCCTCTGGATTTCCTCTTTGTTCCGGTTCTGGTGGCTGGCTCCGGCTCTTCCTCCTCGCTGGTGGACCGCCCCTGTTGTCGTTTCTTCTTCTTCGCTTTGGTCCTCTCGCTCTGAGAAATGTCCGAGTTACAGCTTAAAGAAGAAGAAAAGGCAGGATATAACGTGTGCAAAGGAATCAAGTAGGTACCTTCATTCGAGTCAACGATATCGTCTTCCTCCTCCCGTCTTCGGAATTAGGAGTGGAGTCGACCGTCCAAAAGTCATCATCGGCCTGAGGAGAAGATGCCAGGATAGTGATTAATATCGAGTCAAGAGAAGCGAATAAAAGTAAGTGTTAGAAGTCAAAATCAAAAGGCAGAAATACTTACTCCAGGGGTTGGATTCTCGAGGGTTAAAGGTTCTAGTCCGGCTATGCTCCGGATTACTTCGAGCTTCTCTGTCAGGAAACCCTTAATTGTTTTGTTAATGTCACCCGGAGCAAGGGTGCGGGTGGAGAATCGGATTGGTCCGTGGTTTGACCCGAGTATTCGCACATCAGCTTCTCACGAATGGAGTTTGGCTGAATGCGGAAGCTAACCCAGGTCTTCACCAGGTTTAGCCCGATGAGGCCTCGGGCGGACAAGATGGAGATCCTAGATAATAAAGGCAAGATCGCCTCCCTGTCAGGTTCAGACGCGAAGGCGTTGAATTTCTCGGAGATGTCAAGTTGACCCTCCGAGTAACCCGGCAATTCTTTTCGCCGGGTGGAGAGGTATCCTGGCAGAGTAGAAGTACGAAAGCTGCCAGTGCTTTACGTGGGAATTGAGAGAAATAGGAAGGCATCAGGGAGTTCTTGCGGCGCTGGATAGAGACCCCGCCGCAAGTGAGAAGTGCGCCGTCGCCGCTTTCGCGACACGGCTTGCACTGAAAAAGTTCGACGAAGAGGGCTAGACTTGGCGGTGTGCACAAGTAAGATTCGGAAAGAACAATAAATGGAAGATGTTCAAAATGGAGTTTGGGACCTATATCGAAGATACGGAGGTTGTAATGGTCTAGGACGTCACGGAAGAAGGGGTGACCGGAGGCCTAAAGCCCGGGTCCACATGTTCAACGAAGCATATTACCTCATTCGTCGCTGGAGAAGGCCGGGTTTCATTGCCTGGCACTCGCCAGTGGATAGACTCCTGTGGAGGTAGGGTTCCGAGCTCGACCAACTCCTCCTGCTTGGCCTTGGTGACGGAGGACTTCCCCCAATTGGCCGATATGGAGCTTGTGGATTTTGCCTTATTCGGCTGTTTCCCTGCCTCTTGGGTGCCATGGGATTGACCTGGTAAAACATCAAAGGAAAGGACGTAAGGAACAAAAACTTGGAAGTTAGCAGGCAAGCAATTACCCGCAATTTGAACATAACCCGGCTATTGCCTCGCTGGGTCAAGAATGATTTATCCGGGTATCAAGTGACCTTACAAAATACATGGAGCTTTCCGTAAAAGCAAATGTTTGGAGGAGTTAGGGGGATGCTTATATGCTTACCATCTGCGAATGAGTCGGAGAAGTAAGATTTTCTGAGGAAGGAGAACAAGGGCGGAAATTTCAGATGGCCCGAGCTTAGATTGGGAATCCTATTTCTAAAATTGTGACCAGATTAACGATTACTGGAGTTAGGGGAGTAATATAAGCTATGAATCCTATCCATAGGAATGTTTATGGTAAGTATCGGTGAGTTAATCCGGCGCAGCCCGAGAAATTGCGGACCGCTCGATTCAGATCTAATTAGAGGAAGAACTAAGAAATTGCGGGGGTAAGTTGGAGGATGTAAGGGACTTACTGAAGGAGATTGGAGTAAGGCCTTGCGGAGACAGATGGCGCAAGATTCGTGTCCTTTCGTGGTCTTGGCCGGCGAATCGGAGGCTTGACGGTGGATTCGGGAGCTGGTGCGGCTCGCGCGGCGGCGGAGCGCAAACGAAGGCGGATGGGCTCCGGCGAGATGCGTGGGGTTCCCGTGGTGGCGCTCTGCGAGCTTGAACTTGGGGAAAGAGAAATGGGGAAAGTGAGCCGTTAAGGGTTGAGTTTGCCTCCTGGGGCTTATTTATAATAAACCGGGTGGAAAAGCTTATCCTAACGGGCGAAACCCGGGGGTTGCGGAGTAATAGTTGGACATTTTGAAATTTGAAGACGTGCTTTATGTGCACTTAGATATGGTCCCGAGAAAAGAGAAGGGGGGAATCTCTTTCCTGGTATTAGCAATAATTATCGAAGAAGGTGCGAAGTCATGGAGTTCCTTACTAAAGCTCGAGTCTGGAAGATTAAAGGAGAACCCTGAGGGAGAGCCGGGCTTTTACTTGGCTTCCTTGGTACCAGTCACGGCTATTCATCAGCGCGCTGCGTCCTGATTTTCATATGTTTTTGTGTCTTATATTTCTGTAGGGAATAGCCGGCGCTTCGAAGAGTAAATCTTGGAAGCCCAGGCTATTCTGGGGACTACTGATGAGGGGATAGTAACCCGGTATGCCGACTCTCAGGTGAGATCCGGCCCAAACGACGGATGGATCAAATCCGGCTAAGGACAAAGAAGCTTCTAGAAGGCCCAGGACTTGTAAGGATCGTAACCCGGATTGTGGGTTACGGTAAAGAAAGTTAGGGTTCGTATGAAGAGTTCGAATAGGACTCGAGAAGCGCTTTGTAAGGCAAGTCAAGGGGGATATGAGTACTATATAAACCAACCCCTGGGCTTCGCCTAAGGGAGATTCAAGTCATAACTGTAACACCTATTATCGAGTATCCAGTATAATCATATCGAGATCCGGCGAGTTGTTTTCCGGCTCTTAGATTGCTTTCCGCCATGTCTTCCTTCGAGCTAAACCCTCTCCCAAATACCTGTGTCGACTTGCCCCTAGATCAGTTACCCCCGGTAACATCTGCCGTGATTATCCCACGACAACTTTAATTATCATTGTTTTTGCTAATCAGGTATAAGGGCTTTCCCCTTTGTGATAACTAGAAGGATACCCCCAGCGTTGCGGCAGGTATCTCTTAAAGTAAATAACGCTGCTATACGTACGAGGAAATCTGTATGATTTGCGCCCGACTCTCCACATCAACCGTCGGCATGTGAGGGTTGAGCAACGTATACCATTGGATGCAGTATGATTGTTGTCGTACATGTTTTTTAGGATGCACATCAGTTTCGTAAAGTAAATGACATGTGTGTTTTTTTATGCAGAGACCAAGGGTCTGAACCTCCTTTTTGGAAGAATAAACAACATGATACATTACATAGTCTAAAGAAATATGAAAGTTTTGGTTGATCATAATCGAGATACTAAATTTTATAAACATGCGATACATATTATAAACCATTAGTTTGCAAAATGGATGGTTTAAGAAATGTATGATATGTAGCTTGCATGTAATAATTAATAATATTAGTGGAGATGACATGGACAATTGATTGTCTAAGAGGATGGATGATGTGGATAGCTTGCATGTTAAGATAGAAGAATAATTTAATACGTGTTAGTGGGGTTTTGCTTTATAAGAAGTATAGATAGCATGATAGGTCAAAGCTCGATATGTCATTAGCTAATTAAACTTTTGTGCCTTCTATGCTTGTGGTACTTAAGCTCTTAGCGTAGTGTATTAAATCGGTGACAATGTTTTTATAAATGTTGTGACACCATTTTCTATTCTCTTAAGAGCAGATTAATAGAGAACCAGTAATTTATAAAGATTTGAAATGGAACAACTTGACATGTTTGAAAACCTCGAGCACAAATATATGCAATCTCTTGTAATATGATCATCGTTGTTAAAATTTCATTGCATTATTTGATATAAATATAGTACTTAACCATTGTGCATCTATTTGTATATTTCTTTTGTTAGTTGAAATTTTGGTAAACATGATCTCGTTTTAAATCACTTCTTCTATGAACTAGTGAACTTAGTAAGATTATGTAGCCTATTATGCTTTTATGATTCCTTGTTGTATCCGCACCTCCTAAAATTGACCGTACTATGATGAATTGTGTTGTAAATGATTGCACAATAAATGATCTGCCTGTGAACCAACTCTCATTCCTGAACCTAACTGCCAATATGCTTGTGTGTGTGTTTTGCAGGTCTCGGTCAGTGCCGCCATCGATTTGATGCCACTGGCACCATATGATGTCTCGCCCAACAGGCCATTGGCTGCTCGCTGTGGAAGACAAGGACTTCCTCCAACACGAGGACGGACAGTTGTGCATGCATCACCAAGGTATAAAACTCTAAATGTTTGCTTGAGTGGATAGATGGAACTGCAATAGTAAACTCTAGATGTATCCCTCTTGTCACTAATATAGGGTCTGCCGTCCTTGCCAAATTGTTAATTACTCGGTTAGTAGACATAATCATTTGATACTAACATGATAATCCAGGCAGCCTTTAGCATTTGTATTTTACGTTGAGGTACTTGAAAACATTGTCCCAATATCTGTCCTAAAAAAAGTATAAGCCACCTAACCATTGTATAGCTGTCTATATATGTTATGCTATTGCTATTTCTGTAGTTTGAGATATTATATACTTATTTGATGCTAACATGTGACTTTCTATCAGATACATGTAGAAGAAAGATCGGAGAAATTTGTTTCTACGGCATGAAAATGTTGTTCATCCTTCCTTTAGCAACTTAACATGCATAGTGGTTAACTAGAAAAGTTTTTTTGACTTCCATACATTGAGTAAAATATTGTGCATTATGTCATTGATATTTATATAATTTTTTGATATCCAATATTTCTGTTTAAAGTCATTGACTGAGACTTAATATTCCGCTTCCATTTGGTCTGTGTGATGCAAGTGTTGATATACCTATAGTTGTCTTTTTGGTCTTTCGTGTCTCCAAGATCTTTCTTGTCTTTGATGTTCGATCGAGCGTTCTAAAATTGATTGTTATTGTATACATAGCAAATGCGCTAAATGTTGTGTTCCTGCTTGGAGTTGTTGTCTTCCTTCTAATTCTTTTGTGTATGCACCACCTGAGTTCTTCATTCTAAATATAACTCATCCCAAATTCTTTCGAATATGTAGGACATGTCAAAGCTGAATCGAGGAATCGGATGCAGCTTCGCTAGTTCAAGGGAGAAACTCCTATTTTGTCGAAAACTGTTGTTGTTGTTGTTGTTGTTGTTGTTGTTGTTTTGTATGATGTATCTAGGATAGTTTTTGTCTGGCATGTTGTGGATTCCCAGTCTGTGTTTGATGTCTGCCACACAAAGTTTTGCTAATCCATTATATTTCGTTAGCTCAAGATCAAGTTAATTCATGTATTTGTTTGTTGGTAGTGAAACTGGATGGAGTTAATTCATGTATGTATATATTATGTTTGTATCGTTGGCATAGCTATTTGTGAATGGCCCAATACTCTATAATGGCCTATCCCAAAGAGTAATGGACCAAAATATACTTGGACCGTAAAAAGGCCATGTACAAAATAATTGGATTAGAGAAATGGGCCGAAATGATGGGCTTGGACCATTTAGCTGATCAGAATTGACGCTAATAAAATCATAAATAGGTCAAATTCTTGGGCTTGGCCTTTAAAATTGATAGATAAAAATAATAGATGCACTGAACTATTGAGCTAGGCCCATGTAGAAGGCTGAAATGGACCGGGCTGATTATGTGCCACGTCAGCTTTGCCACGTTGGATCTGATGTGGTTTGGTCAGACTGCGAGTGACCAAACATATTGGTCTTAGAGTGTTTGACCTTTTATTTTGGCTATTGAAGGTCACTTTGGTTCAATGCTGAGGATCGTAACCTGACCAAAAGATTTTGGTCACATAAATGTCGGAAATGATTGTACGTGACCATTCAGTGACTAATATGGGGAGTCACAAGATAGCATACCATGCCTATGTCCTTGCTAGCATCATCGTTTATATCATGTGGTCTTGGAACTTTTGCTGGCAGGCGTCATGGTGTCCCCATAGTGTCAGCATGGGGACTTGTTGTTCGGAGTCGTCTCTAGTGGTGGCCATAGTTGTGTCCCGACGTTATCTTATTTCTAAAAATTGATTAATTACTTGTTAGTAAATCAATATTCACTAGTAGAAATAGAGCCAAAGGATTTTACCTTAGGTACGAGTTTAATCACGAATCGGTACTAAAGATAGAATTAGTACCGGTTCCACAGCAGAGGGCGTCGGAAAACTTCATTACCAGTTCGTTCGAAGTGTTTAGTATCGGTTCGTGACACGAACAAGTACTAAAGGTTTTCGCGCCAAACGGATGTGGGGCCGACGCTGCACCTTTAGTACAGGTTCGTATCATTTGCAAAGCTATTTCCCGAGAACCGGTTCTACAGGTTTCCAGTCTATATCTCAACAATAGCACACCCGAGAGCTCTCTCCAATTCATTCCAACACATTTCCAAATAAAAATCTCTCCTCTCACACTCCACCAAATCTTCCTTTTTCTCCACATTTTTGTTAAGATTGGAAGCAACCATCTATAAAAAGGTGAGCAACAGTATCCTTTCTTCCGACATTCCTAATTTAGCTCATTTCCTATAGTTTAACTTGTTTTAAATTTTTAGTGCTAGCAAGGTGTTTGATGAAATGTCTAAATTAGAGAATTCATTTGTTTTATATGCAATTTGAGCTTAAATCAAAATATGTTTTGTTGGTTTTAGTATCTTCCCCGTCCTCGCTGCCATCGATAGACAGCATCGTCCCTAGCCGGCATCACCTCAGTGAGCCTACTTGTTTTTATGTTTTATAGAAAAACTTAGTTTTATGTGATATATGCATATATATTACCTTATAATTTTCTTACCTGTATGATCGTATTTTTTATGTATAGTACCATGGTTTTCATATCTGTCCCCGTCGGCCCTCGTCCGGGCTATGATTCGGATGTGGTATACTTTTATAACTATGTGTTTCATTTCTTTTCATGAGAATTATGCCGACCAACTTGACATAGATATTTTATCTAGGAGGTAGTTGAACCCAAAATTCCAACCGACCCTCTGGTGGAGATGCTAAATTTATTTGAGAAAGAAAATAATTATTTGAAAGAAAAATTGAAAATAAGTGAAGATCTTCGTCTGCAATGCCTAGAAGGGAAGATGAAATTGGACTTGAAGCTTACTGACGTCGTCGATGATCACCAGATCAAGATGGATGCAATGCGCTTAAAGATTAAAAAGATTAGAAAATATGCCATTAATCAAGAATATTGGTATCATTATGTTGTAGGTTCAGTAGCTACCTTAGTTGCGATTTTCATCGCATTTTTCGTTGGTTTTATTTTTTTAGATAGTTGTATGTTAGTTTGAGTGTATGTTTTATGATAACTATATACATTTAGTCAGTACTCCACCTTACTTTTAATCTGATGGACCTGTATATTAATTAATTTGGTCACTCATCTATGATGTAGTAGTGTAATGAATGATTCCTAATATACTTATATGCAGATGAACCGACAATAGATGTATGGTGACTGACGTTCTCCCGAGTTTCTTAATGGCATGCATAATTTTCTCCACGTGGCTGAGGCGAGCAAGCGGTCGAATGGTTTCATGTGTTGTCCATATAGTGCATGTAAGAATATGAAGGATTACTCTAACTCAAGAACTATTCACTTCCACCTGTTTGAGAACAGTCTCATGTCCAACTATAATTGTTGGACGAATCATGGAGAAAGAGGGCTTATAATGGAAGAGAACGAAGAAAAGAGGATATGAAAACTATGCTATTTACACTAAACACGGAGATAGGACAATGGGGGGGGGGACGAAGATGACGAAGAGCTCATTTTTTATGAGCCCGATGACGATTTAGGTCGAGCCATTCGTGATGCGAAGATTTACTGCGGAAGTGAAAACGAGAAGTTGAAGTTGGAGAGAATGTTAGAGGATCACAACAAATTGATGTACCAAATTGTGAAGATGGCCAGAAAAAGCTGGGTACCACACTAGAATTGCTGCAATGGAAGGTAGAGAGTGCTCTAGCTAACAAGAATTTTGAAAAGTTGTTCAATATAATAAAGAAGATGCTTCCAGGGGAGATTGTATTGAACTCTAGTACGTACGAAGCGAACAAGTTTGTCTGCCCTCTAGGATTAGAGGTACAGAAGATACATGCTTGCATCAATGACTGCATCCTCTACTGCGGCGAGAAGTACGAGAATTTGAATGCATGCTCGGTATGCGGTGCATTGCGGTATAAGATCAGGCGAGATGACCCTGGTGATGTTGAGGGAGAGTCGCGACCCAGAAAGAGGGTTCCTGCCAACGTGATGTGGTATGCTCCTGTAATACCACGGTTGAAACATTTGTTTTCAAACAAAGAGCATGCCAAGTTGGTGTGATGGCACAAAGAAGATCGTAAGAAAGATGTGATGCTGAGACACCCGCTGACGCGTCGTAGTGGAGAAAAATAGACAGAGAGTTCAAGACATTTGCAGATGACGCAAGAACCTTAAGATTTGGTCTAAGTACAGATAGCTTTAATCCTTTCGGGGAGCAGAGCTCTAGTCATAGCACCTGGCCGGTGACTCTATGTATCTACAACCTTCCTCCTTCGGTGTGCATGAAACGGAAGTTCATTATGATGCCAGTGCTCATCCAAGGCCCGAGGCAACCCTGCAACGACATTGATGTGTGCCTGAGGCCATTGGTTGAAGAATTTTTACAGTTGTGGCGTGAAGAAGGTGTGCCGGTGTGGGATGAGATCGAACAAAAGGAATTTAACCTACGCGGGTTTTTGTTCGTAACCATCAATGATTTGCCTGCTCTCAGTAACATTTTAGGAAAATCTAACAAAGGATACAATCCAAAAGGTTCGAAGAAGGAAGGCGAAGTATATAAACCAACCCACCCATAGCCGTCTAACTGTTGAGAGAAAAAAGTGCTTTTCTTTCCCTAAGAGTCCTCGAGTACACACAGCTATTGCTGATACTTTGCGAGACCAGGATGAGACCCTTTAGAATTGAGAATCAATCCATGTTAGGTCAACATCGAGACAGAGCATCTCAGTTGGCTCTGTCAAGGAATGCACACATGTTTAGGTGATACTGAGAGTATTCATTTGGGAAACAAGAATGTGTACCTAGGGCATCGTTGATTTCTTTCACAACAGCATCGCGTAAGAAAGAGAGGAGGCAAGCATTTTAGAGGTGAGGCAGATAACCGGACAAAACCTACTCGCCTACTGGATGTTATATATGATATGGTTAAGGATTTAAAATTCATCTTTGGAAAGGGTCCTGGTGGACAATCTGTTCCGAATGATAGTGTCGGACACGTACCCATGTGGAATAAGATGTCTACATTTTGGGAGATACCCTATTGGAAAATCCTAGAGGTTCACTCTTCAATCGACGTAATGCACGTAACAGAAAATATTTGTGTGAACCTGCTAAACTTCTTGGGCGTGTATGGGAAGACAAAAGATATACCATGCACGGTAGGACCAGCAACGTATGATGAACAAGACAACCTCAATCCAGAGAAGTATCAAGGTCGTGCAAGCTACGCTCTTACCAAAGAAGAGAAGGAGATATTGAATTGCTGAGCAGCATCAAGGTCCCGTCTGGCTTCTCGTCGAATATAAAGGGAATAATAAACATTACAGAGAAAAAGTTTCAAAATCTAAAAGTCTCATGACTACCACATCATTATGACACAATTACTTCCGGTTTCATTGCGGGGCTTCTGCCAGAAAATGTCCGAGTACCCATTGTGAAGCTATGTACATTCCTCGATGCAATTCTCAGAAGTGATCAATCCACTAACTCTATCAAATTTAGAGAAGGATGTGGTGCAATGTCTTGTCAGCTTCGAGATGGTGTTTCCACCATCCTTCTTCAATATTATGACGCACCTCATAGTTCACCTAGTCGAAGAGATTCAAGTTCTCAGTCCTATATTTCTACACAACATGTTCCCTTTGAGAGATTTATGGGAGTATTGAACAAAACGTTCATAACCGTGCTAGGCCAGAAGGAAGCATCTCCAAGGGCTATGGAACAGAGGAGGTCATTGAGTTTTGTGTTGACTTTATTCCTGGCCTTAAGCCGATCGGTGTTGCCAAATTTCTCTATGAGGGGAGACTGCGTGGAAAAGACAGGCTAGGAAAGAGAGCAAAAATAAGTATGGACGGACATTCTTTCAATAAAGCACACTACATGGTACTACATAATTCTAGCTTGGTGGCTCCGTATAGTGGAACAAAAGAATATTTTACGCTCAAAATACCCGAAGCAAGGTGAAGATTGGATTGATGGAGAACACCAGAATACTTTGGCGGTTGGTTGCAAACACATCTCATTAATGACACCTCTGTTGAAGAACAACAATACTTGTTGGCCAAGCAACCATCTTTTCGTATATCGACTTTTCAAGGGTACGAGATAAATGGGAATACATTTTACATGATCGCCCAAGATCAAAAGAGCATCAACCAAAACAGTGGTGTCCGCTTTGATGCAGTTGACGAATATGGGAAGAAGGTCACATATTATGGGTACATAGAGGATATATGTGAACTTGACTATGGACCTACTTCAAGATACCTTTGTTCTAGTGCAAATGGTTAAACCTGACAGACGGGGTAAGGTAGACCGCAATACGGAATGACTACAGTGGATCTGAAGAATTTAAAATATGAACTGAACCATTCGTGCTAGCCAGTGAAGTGACTCAGGTTTTCTATGTGAAGGACATGTCTACCAAAACAAAAAAGGCAAGAGGAGACCATATGATGAGCCAAAGCGCCACATAGTTCTTTCAGGAAAAAGTAACATCGTGGGAGTGGAGGAAAAGACATACATGCCAGAAGATTATGAAAAGTTTGAGTACATTGCACCCTTCAAGGTAGAAAGTGACCCAAGCATCGTGTTAAATAACGAAGAGTGTCCATGGTTGCGTCGCAATCATAAGAAAGGGAAACAAACGATGAAACTCAGAAGACTAGATAGGGATGAGTTCTTGGTGATCTGTAATATAAACATGTAATACGAAAGTTCTGTTGAAAACGTTTTCACAAAAAAGAAGTTGTATCTAACCTTTTATGCCGGAGATAGAAAAAAACAGTCGGTATGGCCAGCATACAGCCCGAGTGTGGCTCGTGAGTGCATATATATATATATATATATATATATATATATATATTATATATATATATATATATAGGAAATGGTTCAGTACTCATGGGTGTACGTACTCTCATGTCCAATATACCACATAAATGAACCATTTATACCTCATTATTATTTTTAATATACTTCACTATTTAATATTAGATACCTCAAAATGAATTTTCTGAAAAAATTCAATAGATTCTACATATTTTATATTATGTGTATATATACTGCTTTTATGTACGTAAAAATGGTATATTGAAAAAACCGAGGACTCTAATGATATTTTTTCTATACAAATTGTATTGAGGTATCTTAGAATAATTAATGAGGTATATGAAAAATAATAAAGGGTAATACCCTCGTATGTGTGGTATATTGAGTATGGGAGTATGTACACCCAGGAGTATATAACAGGAGTCCTATATATATATATATATATATATATATATATATATATATATATATATATATATATACGGTCGCGCTATTTGACTCCCAGGGAGCAGAATATTATTCTGCACCCTGCCCGGGTTCGTACAGTCGCTGGAGTGCCGAAAATACCCGCACCCGCACTTGCATGCGTCGTAAGAAAACGTACCATCAGCGTAAGAACTAAGGAAACCACTCGTCCACCACATCGGCCCACGCCTGCATCGTGCAAAGTAAAAAAGGGGATTGCATGTGACGTAAGGGCTGCATGTAATGTAAATATTGGAAATGCACAGGAACTACCTACATAAGGATGTTGCATGTGACGTAAAAATATGGGACCAGGTAGAGAACCTGTCGTAAATTTATGGGGCCATGTAGTAAGGAACCTAGAAAGACTATCGTTAAATATATTGCAGGCGCCCCCGTGAGGATGTTTTGGCCAAGATGTAAAAAATGTGGATCCCACTCAAGAAAAAATAGTTTTTTGCACAAATCATATTCAGCTTAAGTTTAACATTTTTAGCAATCATTTTCGGCTTAACTTTTTTCCACATGCGACCTAATAATCGTATGATGCGACTTGATTAATATCCTTGTGCGACCTAACTAATAAACATGAAACAGATGCAACGCGAATTATATTTAAGCAAACCTATTTAGCTCCTCCTTCAAGAGATACTATGCTGTCAGAGAAACAGAGCACATTCAAAATATGGAATTGTTCGGGACATAAAGAAAAGGGGAATTGTAAATTGTGAAGCACATGCCATGATACATACTTCCACTACAAATTTTGAAGTGGTGGCAGATGAAGCCAATAAAAGGACTGCATTTAATAAGAAAGTACATGGACATGGACAAAAGAAAAAGGCATATTCAACTATATACAGAAATGCGGCCTTCCTTATTAGTAAAAGATGCACAAGTCAATCTTCAGAGCGAGTTATTTCGCTTGGTGATCATGGGCCTGAACGTCTCCAGAAAATGAGGTAAAGGTATGGTCTTGTTGAAATCATGGAAGATGAGATGGGAGAGATCTTCAGCCATGTACTGGTTTTCCTTTTTCTGCAAATGCACAAACTATCAATGAAATTTGCATGATTGAAAGTATAAGATCACAAGTAATTAGCTGGATGACTGTAAATAACAGGTCAATGGAACAACAAAGCTGAATCTCTTCTCCATCATAGTGTACGAGAACTTATCTGTGAATGAAGCATGTGAACAAAGCACAGTCGTTACGAAGTGAAGTTCTCGAGACACTTCCTCCATATACATAAAAGGTTAGATTTTCAGCACATCTAGGTTCTAGGACGACAGAAAAGTTGTTTTACAAAATTTTGTTTTGAGGGACAAACAAGTGTGTGTGAATACCACCTATATAGTTTTCATGAATTGTGCAACAACATTCTCTAAACTAGTTTGGCAGCTGAGATTCATCAAAATGAAATGTAAAAGCATATTAAAACTCTTCTATATGGATTTTCTTACCACTACTTTGATGTGTGCAACCAAACTTCATCACCCTGTGATCGAACAAAAGGAGTATAAAATTGGAGCTAAATCATGTCATAGATAAACACCTAAAATCACTTGGCTTCCACGAAATATGAGAGACGGTTAACAATTAATAGTAGTGTGAAAGAGGTACTCCCCATAATTCTTAGGTACACATCATTGAAAAGCTAGCCGACAACGGCCCGATAGTGGAAATTAGTTACGATGGAAAAGGTAGTTGCGGGCAGCGGCAGTTTCCAAAATAGATCTCTTCAGAAACAAAGGCGAGTGGGTAATATATTTTTTGGTCACATGATTAAAATCAACAATAAACAGTCAACATAATTTACAGTAAAAAATATGCCGGCTCCGGTGCGGCTCTTTACCAGACCTAATCGCACCAAGTCACGATTTAGCTGAAAACTGAAAATCTTGCTAGCTACAGCAGTAACCTACAGAGCATTAATAATGCATAAAACTGAAAAAAAAATCAACCAAACATACATTATACACAGGGCGCCAGAATGGTGCACTAAAAGATAAACAGGGAAAACAATATTAGACACAAATGCAGTCCTATAAATGAAGAAGAGAAAAAACAATACATAATTAAACCCACTTCAAGCATGAGGAAACAGAACCAGCACTCCTTGTCCTAAGATGCTTCCTCATATGGTTCAGGTCTGTCTAACAAAACAAAATGTTACTTAGGTGATATTGATGTACTCCTCCTACAACAGGAACACGGAAAAAGGAGAAAGTCTGAAATAAGAACTAACGAATTGTGCAGCAGTAGAAACTACAAATATTCTATACGGAACAGTCTGCAAAAAGGTGAGAGGCAAAGTCTGCAGAATAATAGTCTACAAACCTACCTAAATCTTGGTCAGTGGGCGCTTGAAAGGAGGAAAAAGTTTGGAACTCAAAAGGCTTGTTTCAGCTGCTGGTTTCGGAGTTTGGGTTCCATGGAATACAGTAGGGTCATTAACAACCATGTTCTGGGATTTCATCGTCATGGATATTTTATTTTTGGAACTGGGAGCCTTTTCCTGCTAATGTTGTTGATGTTCTTCCTGCCACGAACACCAGACTGCACGTAAGAAAGCAAAAGAGATTGAAATTCTACCAAGATTCCTCAACTGAGGCTTGCAAGTGAGAACTTCTCAAATATATATTGTCTAAAACTTATAATCTTTGGAATATAATGGCAGAGAAACCCTACAACCAAAATGTGCAAATGAGTACTCTATAAGAACCTTGTAATATATTCTACTCCCTCTGATCCGAAAAGTATGTCGCAGAGTGCTCTGAAATTTGTACGTAGCCACTAGCCAGTTCACTTTTCACGACTGTTTTCCCGGATCGGAGGGAGTACAACTTATATTTATAAACCAGCTCGAAGTTAGGACGCCACAAGCCCATACTTAAATCCAAACTCACTGCACCAAAACACTACAAGTAGTTGATAGCTGAAATACTTTTTTTATTCAACAAAACTGTGCCACTTTTGGTGACATAAGAAAGACAGGGTCAAGCGTCGCAACCATACCTTGAGACTGAAGCCCACCTCCATGCTACGCCCTTAGTACTGCCTAGGATGGCTCCGACTCACCACGACGCCGGTGCAACCCCACCGCTGCACGACCATGACGTCGCCAACTCCACAAATAGCACAGAGCCCACCCGCTGCTCGCCTCGTTCCCCAGTCTGCCCGCCGCCCGATCGCCGCCTCAATTTCAGTCTCCAAACCGCTCGCGAGCGGATGCGTTTGATTAGAAAGCGAAGATGAAAATTCAGGTGCAGCTGTGCCATGGGTTAGCTCCCAAACGTCACGACCCTTATCAAAAAAATAAACCGTCGGCGTAAAAAATAAAAATAAAATTACGACGTGCAGTAGGTGCTGCCGAGCCAGACAAACAGGTTCCATGAACCTGGTGGCGATCTGGCTCGGTGAACTGGGTGTAGAGCTTATTCTTTACATCGTTGGTCTAATCGCACTTACTAAAGTAGCCCTTATTATAATGAAATCATTACCCACATGTGCATATAGCTACATATGTGCGTTTATCAGACATGTCATCCTTTTTAGTTTTTACCACAATGAAATAGAAAAAAACAGGAAGAGAGTGTGAAAACTGATTACTAACCATCTTAGCCCTTAGGCATAGCAACTCTGGACGTACATAAAAAGAACATACTCCCTCCGTCCCAAAATATAAGGCGCGCTATTTTTGTGCGGTCTTTGATGGTCAACTTTGACCATCAATATATAATAAATTATATGAAATTAAAACATATAAATGGTATAGTTGGATTCGTCTTATAAAATTCTTTCATTTCGTATATCTTACTACTAATTTTATGGACATGTTATAAGAAAAAATCATGGTCAAAGTTGTACATCGTTGACCAGCGAAATTAAGGGCGCCTTATAATTTGGGACGGAGGAGTAGTTGATAATAAGATATGCATTTCAAATTATGGGCAGTAGCTTTTTCCTTTTAAAAAAAAAAAAACGGAAAGTAAAATTCAGAATTATGTTATCATGCTAGCAGCTCACTGGCTCTCTCAATTTTGTACAATTTTCTCTCACTGGTGTATTCATGTCTACCTGAACCATATGGCTAATCTGTTGCATGTTTTCAGAGGGATCACTAAATAAGTTTTGCTCTTGCACAATGCACAGAATTACTAACCATCATAGCTCTTTGACATAGCAACTCCAAAAAATAACTCAAAGCCGTACAAGAACACCAATTAACCCAGCGCACCTAGCCATGCATAAGACAGAAACAAGAAAATTAATTGACCACCAGATTGGAGAGGGCGTAGAGAGGAGCCAAAGGAATCGCACATAATGGATTTATAAAACTCAAATACTTAACACAGAGACATCAATTTCTTCCCTTATCTATTGTCCCAAAAATTAGTAAATTAGGATTTGCCGATTGCAGAAGAAAACAAAGACAAGACGATCAAAATAGGCCCTAATTTGCACCAACAGGATATGAAATTGGGCATCTGCTCATAGCCTCGAGGACTTGCCCACTGAATAAATTCACCTCATGTTGAAGAGACGATCCAGCAAGTTGGAGAGTGCTTTCGTAGCCTGGTATGCCATCCGCCCGTTCCCTGCAAAAGGATAGGTCATCCACCTTGGCCGAAAATTCCCCAGGAGCTGGTGCAGATGGAAGGAGTGGCAAACTCACGAGGGGCGTCGATGCGAAAGATATGGTAGACGAAAAGGGCGCCGCAGATGGTGGAGAGGAGGCGCAGGAATGGGCTCTTGGAGGCGTCGTCGTCCACCGTGAAGCGCCCGCGCGCAGCTCCCCTCGGTGCTTGCCAAGCGCGCCGCCTGGAATTTGGGACCGCCGGCAAGGCAGGGAAGGAAGTGATTTGGAGAAACCGGGGTTCACGGAGGTTAGCGGAGGGGCGAGATCTCCATGGCGGCAGCGGCGGAGAGCTCGCCGGATCTGTCTAGCTGCGCGTGGTGGTGGTTTCCGAGCGGGGAATACACGTCCAAACTCTGGATAAAACAAAACGGCCACGTAATAAACCAAACAAAATTACATCGAGTCGAACCTGCTCTGAGCCAACGAGACCAGAAGTTGGCTCGGTCGACCGACCGTGTGCAGAATTTCTTATTCTGGACCCAGGGAGTTTAATAGAGTTTCCCTATATATATATATATATATATATATATGTGTGTGTGTGTGTGTGTGTGTGCATAAACTAATCCGACATCTATTTACAAATGTGGAAACCAAACTATTTACACTTTCCGATTAAATAAAGGTTACAACAACTGATTCAAGCCGCCCGAGCCGGATCACACACAAGCAGGAGTCAAAAACCACAACACACCCCGCAATCTCATGGCCATCCAGAGAAACATCGAGCCCATCGCCAATAATATGTGCCATGACCACGCAACACCAACCTATACATATTACTACCTCCGATCCCATATAAGTGTCGGTCTGTTAGAGTCCTTGATCGGCCTGAGCCCATTAGTCTTAGCGTTTGCTTAGGGGTCAAGTAAGCCTTGTTTAGGGGTCAAGTAAACCTCTCTATATATTGAGAGGAGATGTATCAATCTAATCAAGCAAGAATTAAGAAGGAAAACCCTTCCCCTCTTGCCCGGCCGTGGGAAAGAAGCCCACGGCCGGCTCTCTCGCGCCCTCGCAGCTCTCTCTCTCTCTCTCTCCCACTCAAACCCTAGCAACCATAACACGGTCATTTACACAAGGCCCAAGCAAAAATTTGACTACCTCCCCGACACTTATATCGGATCGGAGGGAGTACCATGCATCATTACCAATGGTCATGCTACATTTCATTACAAGGACTTGAACTTCCAACTGGGACATAATAGCTAGCAATGGGTAAAACCGGAAAAAAAAAAGTATCAGAACAGATAACTGCCAGTATATATTATGACTAAAAAAATGATGAAGAGTCTACGCGCATCATCTCGCAACGGACACTCTGCTAGCTGCATACATGTACCATCCACTAAAGCAGATCAATCTCAGCAGCAATTGGAACCAATCTAACAAGCCAAGCTAAGCTAGATTTTGAAACAGAAACACATGGGTCGGCATGCGGCGGAAACAGAAGATTCCAAACATTTTATCACCAGCATACCCACACAAGCAATTAGAGCAACAAGATGAGGATACCAGCTACCAACTAAACGGAAACAAGAATTGCAAATCCTAATTAAATATCCACCACAATGAAACCAAGCAACACCCATCTGTGTTATCAGTGAAAATTACTACATTACGACCTGGATGGCCAATAACCAGGGACAACTGGCCATGGTATCAAACAGCGCCAAACAGGAGAGAAGTGGAAACCAACCTAAACCACATAGACGTCGCTCGGCTGTGAACAAGGCGGACCCATGCGAGGCCCAGGTGTGTCATCCTCAACGGCGAAACATCCGAAAATTCAAAAAACAAAATAAACAGAATTGTCACATATAGATATAATCCAGCATTTTTAGATACAAAGAATCCCACTGGTTAGAAAAAAACAGACTTTAAACTGGTCTTACTTACATGTTTGCAGATGTCCACAAACCAGCAACTACTCTAGCAGCTACATACTTGTCATGCAGCTTGATGATTTTCCAGATGAAAACTTAAAAGGCAATTAACATGCATCAGGAAACATGTATCGTTATAGAAGTGCAGTAAAATCAAGTTACACGCATGCCTGTTCATTCCAACCATCATCTTCTTCTCTAGTTGTAAAAATGATTAATTCTAGAGTACTTATTCCCAGAAAAAAATAAACAACTGAACCACTAGGCAAATATTAAACAAAATGTCGGAAAGATAATATTTATAAGCATGTGAGAAGCTTCAATAGTTAGGTGGCGATGGTTTAAGAGTTTTGATATGAAATTCTGTCACTGGACAACGCAGCTACATGACACTACAGTGCAAGTTGAACAGTCCAAAAATTGAACCACAAGTACAAATTACGGAAATGTTGCAATGACTAGAGCAAGAACTGCACCTTCATATTAATAGAGAATCTTCTACTTGCAGCGCTGGACCTTGGACGAGGAACGCCGCCAGCTCTTCAATGGATTCCTTGCAGGCCGTGAGGGTTAACGTCAAGAGAACCACTCCATGGCTCGGGTCGCCGCCTCCACTCTGCTCGCCTGAGTTCAGTGCACTCCCGTGTAAGGAACACACATGGGCATGATTATAACTGTCAATAGGAAAAACAACACGTTATAATAATCAATACCAGTTTCATCTCGTATTTATATGATATATAATAATGTACCGAAACAGACTACACCAGGCACTACTCACACATTGATATATTTATTGTTCTCAGGTAGCCAAAAGGGAGCGGATGCACAACACTAGGTGATTTGCAACAACCGGGAACTAGAGCAGAGTAGAGTATATCTGGATGTTTGATTAACAGCTGAAGTGCAAAAACAGTGGTACACGGTGACCTCAATCTGAAAAACTTAATCTTTGCTGACTTGGAACTTGTATTTGGACTTGGAGCCGACTTTAATCTAGGAAGCGAATGGGATATCGATTGGAACTTAGAGAGAGCATCGAGGGGAGGACGGCCGGCGACGTGAGCCACGGCGGTCGCAGCTTGGGGACGTGGTAGAGACCGGAAGCAACAAGCCCGCCTTGAGTCCGGCGCGCCCACAGCCTGCATGTCACCATGCGCCTTCGTGAAGACGCCGGCGCAGCGAGCAGCGGCGGCCACACACGAGAAACGGCGAACGGCGTAATCCCTCGGCAGAGGTAGCGGGAGTTGGGTTCGGTCGTCTCCTGTCAATATTGATTTTGGCCTTTTGGGCCCCAAAATTCCCGCTTGGCCCGATACAAATTTTGGGGGTACAAAATCGTATCTCCATGGCACGAATCAAATATTCCTTTGGCGCTCGAGGAACAGACTAGCACTCCCACAGCGTTGGATCCCAACGACGGTTCAGATCGGTGGGATGCATGCTGCGATCAGGGGGAGGCAATTCTTGCCATCTCATTGGATACGCGCCATCAATATGGAGTGGAGTATTTGGAAATTAAGTCAATTTACTTTTGGCAGCTCGACTACATGTGTGTGCATGGACCAATTTTTGTTGTTGCTAGCTCCATGGTTGCACGCTGCATGCAGTTCCACCACAACATGTGATAAAAAAATCTCCATGCGTACCTACACCCACACACCGTCGCACTTGTCATGCTAGGGATAGGTGCCCATTGTCAAAAAAGGTCCACCGGCAAATTTCCATCAAGCCACCGCAAGTCCGTTGATAAGGGAGCAAACTGTGCCTTCACGAAGGCGGAGGATGTACCTAGTCGAGACCACGCGACATGCTTCGGCGTGACGCTGAAATTCAATGCATATTCAGAGCCAAGACGACACCTCGAGAAAACCTCGAGTCAGAAATGCTAGACTCTAGGATCTCCGCCGAGAACCTCACATCAACATAAAGACCGCTTGAAGAATGGAGGGAATGTGCACACACCAGCCGCAAGAACACCGAGGAGCATCTCCGGCATGATGGAAGGGCATTGCTTAGCCGAGACTAAGGGATGTCGTCGGAGTGTTGCCTATCGAGCCAAGACGTAACACATGACTGAGATCATGTGGCATCCCAAGTTTCGTCACCACGGTAAAAACAAAACATGTTGTTAGAACCTTCCACGGTGGAGGTGACGACACAGATTAGAGTCGACGGCGGAGATGAGTCCGGATCGAGCTCTCCGGTGAGTGACCACGTGAATTATTAGGGTTGTGGCCTACCACGTCCACACCATATGTGATCCAGTCTCCCCGGTGAGCACACCACGACGACGGGATTTCATCAACCTCTCTATGACTATGTGCCGGGAGCTAACTAAGTGTGTCCGAAGAAGTACTTGTCCGACAAGACGCCGAGGGTGTGTTATCTCTCGACGCACAACCCCAAGCCAACGTGCCGCCCTAGCGCCCTTGTCATCACCGACGACGCCTCATCCCTCTGCCGCCCGTAGCAACCACCCCCCCCCCCCAAGGCGAAGACGGACTAGGGCGCCGAACTAATTGTCACTGAAGAAGTACTTGTCCGACGATATGACACCGAGGGTGTATTCTCTCTCGACACACGTCCGAGGGTGCTACTCTGTTTTTTTTTCTGTGTAGCATGCCATGCACTAAACCGCAATATATTTTTCCACGGGGAGTGATTTGTGGGCTTTCGACCAACCAAATGATCGCAAACGGTAGACACTCTTGGAAATCCGTATGTCGCCATTCTATACCCACCTTAATCGGCCCAGAAGTGGAACTTTTGCTGTGGTCAAAGCGTCTATCATTGTGGTTTGTCGTCTTCTTCAAAACCTTTTTGACCGTTCTCATCCCATTTCTGAATGGAGTGATCCAGACGGTTTCGGGTTCATGTAAACACATGGATATGTTAGGTAGCAATAAAGAAAATATAAGGAAATAATAGGATGGGTCACTACATATAACGACCTCAGGTCATAAAAAATGGAATGAAGATTGAAAAAACCAAGATAAATGAGTGGGAAAATGCTGAAAAGAGAAATTGGCGGGAAAATGCCAAAACAAAGTACAATTTGCTAGATAACTCAGAGAATGTGTATGCAAACACCGGACAGAGAAATTGGCGGGAAAAACTTGAAAACGGGAGGGAGAACACTCGGTTTTACAGTCCATAGTGAGACCCCACATAAAATGATAGTCAATGCTCATCTCCTAGCTTAAAATAAGTACCAAGCAATAGCCACAAAGAGGATACATATCATAAAGTAACGGTAGTATCCATAGTTTAGTAGTACCAACAAAATGCTCACAAAATCTTAGGTAAATGCAAATTTGAATGCATAAAATAAGGACTTGTTACATATGAAAGTACGCCTCAAATGAAAGAAAATTATGGTCCCTGTTGGCTATATAGAAGAATGCCCCCGACAACACGCAGCGAAGAGATGAAACATGTAGTAACAACACATCACCTAACAAATAAATGTGAAATGATAATCTAGATAACGATGTTTTTCCATCGGAAGTGATGACGCATGAAATGATCTATCATGGCCGCACCCTCGCTTAAAATAATGATGAAGAAAAAGCCATGACGAGGATATGGCGCATGAAATGACGCCTTAAACTCGCCCGACATACACTGGTAGAAAATAGGCCTTCCATATGCCCCCATTAGTCCCCAAAATAATCGAACCGCGACCATAGGGTTCTTTAGTCGCGGTTCGGGAGGCGACCCGCGACCAACTGTCTGGCCCGGCACGCTCGGTCCACAGCTGGCGGACGGGAGGGACTTTAGTCGCGGGTGGCCTGGCCAACCGGGACTAAAAGGTCCTCAGGCTGGCCCGGAGGCCTTTAGTCGCGGGTGGCCAGGCCAACCGGGACTAAAAGTCCATCCCTATATAGGACTCAGCTCGCTGCACTTAGCCATATTTAGTGTCACTTCTACTCACAATATTCACAAGGGGTGGTGGGTTTGCTTTTGGTTCCTCCTATGCACACAAGGTGTTCGATGAAATGCCCGAGAGCATGAAACACACATGATATGAAGTGTCCGAGCCACACTTGAGCTTTTTCATTTATTTTTCCTCCGCGATCGCGGTTAGCAACTTGAACCTTTGTATTATTTCTAGCTAGTTAGTTTAACAAATGCATGATGGTTAATTATATACTTTTTATATAATAATAATGCAGATGAATCGGCAATGGATGTACGGTAACCGACTCTCCGGCGAGTTCACTACGGGTTTGAAAGATTTCCTCGTAGTGGCAAATGCGAACAAGCAGCGAGGTTTTATTATCTGTCCATGTGCTGAATGTAAGAGTCAGAAGGGTTACTCCTCCTCAAGAGACGTTCACATGCACCTGCTTCGGCACGGTTTCATGCCAAGCTATAATTGTTGGACCAAGCATGGAGAAAGAGGGGTTAGAATGGAAGAAGATGAAGAAGAGGATGATATCGATGTCAACTATCATGAGGCTTTCGGTGGTACTTTCATGGAGGATGATGCTGAAGGTGGGGAAGGGTTTGGTGAAGGTGAAGAAGAGACACTTGATGAGCCCGCTGATGATCTTGGTCGGACCATTGCTGATGCACGGAGACGCTGCGAAACTGACAAGGAGAGTGAAAATTTGGATCGCATGTTAGAGGATCACACGAAGTCGCTGTACCCAGGATGCGACAATAGTCTGAAAAAGCTGGGCTGCACACTGGATTTGCTGAAATGGAAGCCACAGGGAAGGTGTAGCTGACTCATCATTTGAAAATTTGCTGAAAATATTGAAGAATATATTTCCAAAGAATAACGAGTTGCCCGCCAGTACGTACGAAGCAAAGAAGGTTGTATGCCCTCTAGGTTTAGAGGTTCTGAAGATACATGCATGCATTAACGACTGCATCCTCTACCGCGGTGAATACAAGAATTTGAATGAATGCCCTGTATGCACTGCATTGCATTATAAGATCAGAGGCGATGACCCCGGTGACGATGTTGAGGGCGAGAAACCCAGGAAGAGGGTTCCCGCCAAGATGATGTGGTATGCTCCTATAATACCACGGTTGAAACGTCTTTTCATGAACAAAGAGCATGCCAAGATGTTGTGATGGCACAAAGAGGACCGTAAGTCCGACAGGGAGTTGAGACACCCCGCCGATGGAACGCAATGGAGAAAGATCAACAGAGAGTTCAAAGATTTTGCAGCTGACGCAAGGAACATAAGATATGGTCTAAGTACTGATGGCATGAATCCTTTTGGCGAGCAGAGCTCCAGCCATAGCACCTGGCCCGTGACTCTATGCATCTACAACCTTCCTCCTTGGTTGTGCATGAAGCGGAAGTTTTTATGATGCCAGTGCTCATCCAAGGTCTGAAGCAACCCGGCAATGACATTGATGTGTACCTAAGTCCATTAGTTGATGAACTTTTACAGTTGTGGGGCAGACCTGGTGTACCTGTGTGGGATGAGCACAAAGAAGAGGAATTTGACCTACGAGCGTTGCTTTTTGTAAACATCAACGATTGGCCTGCTCTCAGTAACCTTTCGGGACAGACAAATAAGGGATACAAAGCATGCACGCACTGCTTATATGAGACTGAAAGTGTATTTTTGGATAATTGTAGGAAGAATGTGTACCTGGGTCATCGTCGATTTCTTCCCCGAAATCATAACGTAAGAAAGAAAGGCAATCATTTCAACGGCAAGTCAGATCACCGGCCGAAGCCCGCGGAACGTACTGGTGCTGAGATATTTGATATGGTCAAGGATTTGAAAGGCATCTTTGGAAAGGGTCCTGGCGGACAATCAGTTCCGCTGGAAGTTGACGGGCACGCACCCATGTGGAAGAAGAAATCGATATTTTGGGAGCTACAGTATTGGAAAGTCCTAGATGTCCGCTCTGCAATCGACTTGATGCATGTTACGAAGAATATTTGCGTGAACCTGCTAAGCTTCTTGGGCGTTTATGGGAAGACAAATGATACAAAGGAAGCACGGCAGGACCAGCAACTTTTGAAAGACCCAGATGACCGGCATCCGGAATGGTTTCAAGGTCGTGCTAGCTACGCTCTTACCAAAGAAGAGAAGGTCATTTTTTTTGAATGCCTGAGCAGTATGAAGGTCCCGTCTGGCTTCTCGTCGAATACAAAGGGAATAATTAACATGGCGGACAAAAAGTTCCAAAACCTGAAGGGTCACGACTGCCACGTGATTATGACACAATTGCTTCCGATTGCTTTGAGGGGGCTTCTACCGAAAAATGTTCGAGTAACCATTGTGAAGCCATGTGCATTCCTCAATGCAATCTCTCAGAAGGTAATCAGTCCAGAAGATCTACCACGGTTACAGAACGATGTGGTCCAATGTCTTGTCAGTTTCGAATTGGTGTTCCCACCATCCTTCTTCAATATTATGACGCACCTCCTGGTCCACCTAGTCGAAGAGATTTCCATTCTCGGTCATGTATTTATACACAATATGTTCCCCTTTGAGAGGTTCATGGGAGTATTAAAGAAATATGTTCGTAACCGTGCTAGGCCACAAGGAAGCATCGTCAAGGGCTATGGAAATGAGGAGGTAATTGAGTTATGTATTGACTATGTTCCTGACCTTAAGCCGATTGGTATTCCTCAGTCGCGGCACGAGGGGAGACTAAGTGGAAAAGGCACGATCGGAAGGACATCAACGATATGTATGGACGGTCATTCTATGACTGAAGCACACTGTAACGGCCGGGGTTTCCCCGAATAGAAATTGTTTGTTTGTTTTTCTTTGTCGCATCATAGCATCACATCTTCATGCATTTTAAATTGTCCACCAAATTAAATTGCCTAAAAACCTTGTTTTTCTAAATTTCTTAAAATTATTTTATTGCCTCCAAGCTATTTACTTTTTCCTTTAAGCAGTTTTGTCAAAAGAAAAAAAAAAGAAAAAAAAACCCAAACAGCAACGCACCAAACCCTAGCACACCTAGCCCACACACGCACACAGAACACAACTCAACGCACACACCCAGAACCCAAACGCACACACCGCAACACAACGCACACGCACCCCCCCGCACGGAAACGCACGCACGGGAGGAGGGGATCGATCGATCCCCTTCCTCTCCGCTCGACCCTGCCCCTCTCTGCGCCGCCAGGAGAGCCTAGCTCGATCCCGAGCCGCGCCGCCGGCGCCGCCCCGTCCTCCTCCCTCTCTGCCTCCCCGTTCTCCGGCCGGATCGCCCCGTCGCCAAGCTCCTCCGGCGCTGCCTTCCCCGAGCCCCCTCACGCGCCCGAGCGCCTCTCTTCCCCTCCTGCTCCTCCGGCCATGGCCGCCGGCAGTCGCGCCTCGTCTCCGGCAGCCAGGCCACGCACCACCGCGCCCCTTCGTTCCTCGGCGCCAAGCTCCGCCCCAGCCCACGCATCCGTCCCGCGCAGCGCCCGGGTCCACCTCGGCCGCCACTGCCCGTCCTCCCGCAGCGCAGCACCACGGCCGGTGCGCCGTTTTTCCCGCCACGTCGCGCCTCCGTTCCCTGCACCCGTCCCCACCGTCCCTTGCAGCAGCGCCTCCGCCGGAATTCCCCGCAGCAGCCTCGGCCGGCGTCTCCCTCCCTCCTGTATCCGCGCGCCGGAGCAGCGCCCGAGCTCCGCTGCCCCTCGCCTCTCCTCGCACTAGCCCGGGCGCCCCGACGGCGTGCTCATCGTCGACCTCGGGCTCCATAGCCCTGAGCTCCTCCCCGACGTCCGGTGAAGTACCTCATCGACAAGACCTTCGACTCGTACAGCTACCGCGACGCCGTCAACCCCGTCGTGGCCGTTGTCACTTCGTGTGTGTCTTGCCGCCTACGTGCGCGTTCCCCAAATTCCCGTCGCCAAGTCCGAGCACCGAGACGTCGCCAAGTTCTTCCTCGACACATACATCATCGACAAGATCGGCCCCGACATGTACCTCATCGACAAGATCTTCCACGAGTACCACTACCCCAACCTGTGAACGGCTCTCTCACATCTTCCGTGTTCGCTTGCGTTGGCGGCCTCCGTGCGTGCCGTGACGACCCCGGAGCCGCCAAGTTCGCCATCGACCTCGAAGACAAGGATATAGCGGTTCGCCCACGACTACTATGGCTACTTCGACGACGTGAACCACTACTTCGACTCCTTCCACTACGTCCCTGACATCGACTACTTCTGCTACGACCCGAAGACCTCGACGTCGGCTACATCGACGACCGAACGACTACTTCCCCTGCTACGACGACTTCGTCTACTCCCTCCTCTTCGTCTACTTCCACTTCTTCTTCCACGTCTCGAAGACACCGGCGTTCATCCGAAGATCTCCTCTCCACATGTGCACCTAAACCCAAACCCTATATTTATGCCCTATTTTCTATAACATATCAACTATATTTTAATATGTCATCGCATCATGTTTGCATTGCATTTTGTGGGTGCGGGTAATAGTAATGTCACCTAATAATTAAATATGGAATGTGTTGGGGTATTTAATTCAATTGTTGCCCTATTCCATTTAATATTGAATAGATCACCTCTACCTTGTTTAAACCTGTTAATCAACATTTAATATTGATGGTTAGGTAAACAACTTGAACCAATCTCTATTTCTCCGGACTCCGGTTCCGATTAAATTGCTTAAGTTGTTTCCTCTCCGTTGCATCTTGCCATGTCATGCATATAAAATAGGATCATGCTGGATCTTTTGCCGTAGTAGTAATTATTGCATCCGGTGTTTCTTTTAGTTCGTTGCTTCTTCGCGGATAGGACGTTGAGATGATGTGAGCACCGACAAGTTCTGCTACCTCTACTTGCTGGATCTCAGGCAAGTATACTCACTTGCTACTTATGGCTGCCTTTCATCACTTGTTACCGATTCTTCCGTTGTTCTTATTCTAGCCTTTGATTCGATGCTTGTGTCTCGATCCTATTATATGTTTACCCTGCAGCCATGATATAGCCTTTCCTTCCACTTCCTATTAACTGTTGCTTGTTTACCTTGTTGGCCCTCGTGTCGTAGTTGCATGCTTAGTGTTGTTTGCGCTCGAGTCTTGTTGTCCTTTGTCGTATCACCTGTTTAGTTGATAGTTGGGTTTCACTTAATCAACAACATGTTAATGTTTGGGGTGATAATAATTTGATGTTAAGGCACCGGCAGGAGGCCCGGGTTAGGGTTTTGGAGCCGGCTGGTGTCGAAACTAGGAAAAAAGTCTTGTCTACTGATCCATGATGAGCGTGCTCACCGCATCCGGGTGGTAGTATGGGACCCCCCTCGACTTAGATCTGAACTGCAGCTTGTCCGAAGAGCCACACTTAGTTCGGGTGTTCCATTTGCTCCTTGCATAATGAGTGGATCCCCCATGGTTACTGGTGATGATGATGATGATGCATATAGGGCGAGGCCTGTGGTGGGGGTGTGGTTTTCACCCTTGCGCTTAGGTTAGGCGGACTGGCCGGGACCTTATAGCTCTGTGGCTCCGAGGACAGGTTGTAGAGATGGTTTGGATCGTGTCGAGCCAACCTGAGTTTTAGTTGGTGGCTTGAGTGTGTACGGGTACTGGAGCACACCCTGCAGGGATAAATCTTCTCGAGAAGCCGTGTTGTCCGCGGTTATGTGACGACTTGGTGAAAGTACTGGCTAACAAGTACTCAGACAACTTACATCTAATTAATAATAATAACTTGACTAGTAATAGGAATATTGTCACAATAACCTGAACTTCACCCTAATCAACAGTGTGAGTTTCCTTGGGTTGCTTCCTTAGAAGGGGGTAACATTGGATGGGTTTGTTTGAAGTAGTTGTAGTTGGTTACGATACGCCTCTTATCCCCCTCTTTTAGCCGGATGTTGTGGTGAGTCTCTGTAGTTAGTTAGTGCAACCCGCTGCCGCTTATTTGCAATAATCCCTTCCTTTCGTTGAACCCAAAGTATTTGTATCTTGTGATGACTGATTACGCCGGTATCTTGTGAGTATGGTTTATCCCCTTGCCAGTACTTACCCGTACTGACCCACGAATTCATTTTCGTGGCTGCATATTCAACATTGCAGTCAACAGGTTTGAAGTCTGACGACGTTAGCTTGGGAATCCCTCCGGCTTGGCCTGGGCAGGGATTGGACGCCTTCGGTTATCTTCAGGACTCTTAGTCCAATTTGGATCTTGTCCGTAGTCGGACACTTTGTTGTTTCTTCCGCTGTTATTTGGATCTTTGTATTGTATCAGTTGTATCCTTGACTCGTTTGAGTCTTCTTGTATATCTCCCTTCTGTTGTTGTTGTGGATTATTCGTGAACTGTTGTAATGATTATCACAAGTGGCAACCTGGAATCGGTTATTATGCGGATTTGGCGGGAATGCTGAAATCTGCATAGTGCCCGATCCCGGGGTGTCACACACACCACACGGTTCTCCAAAATTCGAGCTTGGTGGCTCCGTACTTCGAGAAACACAAGAATATTTTACGCTCGGACAACCCGGGGATGCCA